>ML778413.1:919141-935343 GCA_009831015.1 Picea engelmannii
GGGTGTAGACCGATTGGCAAGTGCCGTGTAAATGGAAGGAACTATGTAAAATGAGGTCTCAAGGTCGATTCTCACCCCGATTTACTCGGAGGGCGTGCTTGCGGGCTGTGCGTTTCTCCCTAGGGTTTATAAGGCAGCTGGCAAGATTCAACCCCGTGTCACGCGAGTACGATACTGTCGTTGTTACCGATTCCCCTAGTATAAAAAAAAAATAAAAAAATAAAAAATAAAAAATAAAAAAAAATGAAAATGTCTCCTTGGTATATATAGGAGACTAGGAGGTATAATTACAACTAATGGCCTAAATCCGACATAAATAAAATAGCATTACTAATCTAATATGCCCCAATTAAGGGTTAATGAGCAAGCCGACATAAATAAAATAACATTACTAATCTAATATGCCCCAATTAAGGGTTAATGAGCTAATATTAGGGCTTTAACACTCTTAGTCAAGTTTCCTAATTGACCTTTGACTTCTAATTGATGTCCCTCAAAATATCAACAATTGTGTGTTAGAATAAAGTAGATGTGTTTGTTTCTCCATAGACAATGTTACACCATTATCAGCGAACCATAGGAACAAATCCAACCCCAACACCTTAACCTTTGACAGAAAGAATGATTCTAGGAAGCCACACAAAAACCAACAAATGACCAAGAGAGTGCACCTTCCCCAAGGGTAGCACACAAGAGAAAGTACTAGAAATATTGAGCAAGAGAAAACCATACAAATACAGTTGTTATTGATCCTCCTCCAAAATTGCAAATTGTTTCTCGTTTCCTGAGTGAGAGAGTAAGTGAAAAAATGAGCCAAGAAGTCCTCTATTTATATTAATATGTCCAATGACTTTTCTGGCTGGGATGACCTGAATTTCTGGTAATTATATTTTATGTTTATCTTTTTCCTATGAGACTGACTTGTCTTCTCGGAGGATAATAACTTAATATTATATAGTCTATTGAGTTGACATGTCTTCTAGGGTTTTCACACATATGTTTAGGGTTTCTCTTGCTTCCATAATATTTTATTCTAGTTAAAGGTTACATATGGAGGTTAATACTTTTGGGTTTCTTGTATATAAATCGACAGGGAAAAATGTTTATTATCTAAGGTTAAAAGGGATTGGGACTTCCAGGAAAAAAATTGGGTTTATTTTCCTTTCAGGTGCTTCCTTACTCCTTTATGCTAGATATCCTGTAGCATTGTACCTACGACATAAGTTATACTGTAGATGCGCCTCTAAACCTACAACCGAGGTTATACTGTAGATGTGCCTCTAAACCTATGATAGAGGTTATACCATAGATGCGCTTTTGAACCACAGAGTCATTACTAAAGTACCCACACTACCATATTGATGTACATATGTTCAATTTTCTACAATGAGGTTTTGATAAGTTTTCTGAATTATATTCCTGTGTGAATGTTTATATGTATATCTGTCTAGTTTTTTTCTGGATACCTTAATAAATCAGTCTATTCCAGCATCATATTATATCATCTAGAACACTCATTATATATATACCTATATTTTCATGATATATTTACACAACTCGATATACATATCGCTTAATACCCCTGTGTTAAGGAGTATATTTACCTTTGAAAACTAGATTGGTATTCTCATTAGAGGAGGCTCACTGTATACTATAAACAACTATAGGAAATGAAATATGCCACAGTTATTGATTCATGTGGCTTCAAGTATTTATACAAACAATTTTATTTTTCCATTTACTTAATTGAACTAAGAAGATAACTATAGTTTGTAATCTATTATGGAATCAATAACTACTACATAATTCATTTTTGTTGTTTGGGACATTCCAATATCTTAGTAACTACTTAGCATCATATCTAAATAATGAGTCCATTTCCAGCCAACGATTATGAAATAAAATAACAGATCTTTCCATCACAGCCATCAACCAGAATTTATACATAGAAGTAAACAGATTGCACACATGACATTTGACTAGGATAAGGTAGAGTTACATATATGAGCCAAATTGTGGGAAGACAAAGGGAACAACCACGTTCCTCCGAACTGTAGAATAGGGAAGCCAATCTATTTGCCTGATTCACCCCCTAGCCTGACCATGAGTCCATGAGGGCGAATTGGAATTTCCTCTCCAGAAATTTCCTTTAATTCCAGTAGTATCTCCCTTGCCTCACACTCACACACTAGTGCTCATAACAACAAGAAAACAAAGAATAAATTTCATAGTCTTCCTTCCCAGCATACTTGGCAGCGTCCTGCCTCCTCACATATGCTATTTATTAATTTTCCTAGGACTTTTTCGCTCGCATGGGTAATTTTCGCAACTTTCTAAATCCCTAATTTTCAGGGGCTGCCAATGGCCAAATCACTGATTTTCCACTTGTAACAATCATCCTAGAGTTAATTCCAATGTGTTCCCCACTCATGGAGTCATGGTCAGCTAAATTTAACATGGTTGTTCCATTTGTCCTCCTGCAATCAATATAAAATATTTTGTTTTCATACAAATGTCATAGTCAAATAGTTAGTTGGGTCAAATCAGGTTTTTGCCCAATAGTCATAATAATTAATTACAATCATCAAATTCAAAATTTGGAATTTCCATAAATGTCAAAAAATTTCCAATTCGAATTTACTAAAAACGGAATGAATTTCCAGTAGATAAGAATTATTTTATTATTAATTTTTTTTGGGACCTCACAATCTTGAAGGAGAATTCAAGAAGATTAAACCTACTGCATTTGATGGGGAATCTAGAATAGGACAAGAAGTTGAAGCATGGTTATTAGATATCAAAAAATATTTCCAAATATACAACTATTCCAACAATATTTTTTCAGAATGGCCATTTACGACCTGAAAGGAAAAGCCAACATCTGGTGGCAGGATCTGAAATTGGTGAAGGGTTTAAAAGAGAAACAGATGGAATGGTCTGATTTCAAGAAATATTTCCAGAAACAATACCTATTTGAAAGCTACTATGGGAGGAAAAAGAAATAATTTTATGAGTTGCGACTTGGACAAATGTCAATCGAGGATCTTATAAACAAATTCCTGGAATTACTAAGGTTTGTACCTTACATCTGTGAGGACAAGGTAAAGATCTAGTGATTCTTAAGTTGTTTACCATAGTCCTACATGGATAGAATTGACTTTGATAACCCCAAGTCCTTGAGTGAAGTATTCAGGAAAGAATGAATGTGGTACGACCAATACAAACAACGGGCAGATTTCCCCAAAGCTTGGAAGGATAAGAAACAAGATCGAATAAACCAACGAAAGAAGGGATACCAACCAGCTCCATATCGAAATGCAGCAAAAAAAAATTTGAGAAAATATTTTCACTCCAATTATCCAATTACGCAAAGCAGCGGTAAACCAGTAAATTTGGGAATGAAAAATTTTGGGGACAGTACCCACCAACCACTAGAGTGTTGGGAATGTGGAGAACCTCATCCGAGGAGGAACTGTCCACACTTAACTGCAGCAAACAGAACTATTGTTCATAATTTGCAGGAAGCCTCGGCAGTGGGAGATGTGGGCAGGAGATTGCATCAGATAAATGCAGCCATAGATGGTCAGCAAGCTGATCACCAGTCCTCTATGGTATAAATCGAAGGTAAAATCAATAACACACAAATTTCTATTTTAATTGATCTGGGAGCTATGTTAAGTTATACCACTCCTGGTGTAGTAGAATCAAACTAACTTAAGAAACTGAAGCACACAAAATCATGGCTGGTACAATTAGCAATAGGAACAAAAACGAAAGTGGTTGACTTCATTCCTGATTTTGAATTCACTTTAGATGGTAAAAACATAAAAACGAATCTGAATATTCTGCCACTAGGATCATATGATGTGATTATTGAAATGGATTGGTTGGAAAAGAACAAAGTAGTTCTAGATTGTCATACAAAGACACTTAATTATAAAGACGAGTATGAAACTACTAGAACAACCCAAGGCATACCAAAACCAGTATCAGTTAGACAAGTCTCAACAATGCAATTCGATAAAATCATAAGAAAGGGATGCCAAGTTTACGCCATCCAAGTAACGAATCTACTAGAAAAAGAATATAAGCCAAAGTTAGAAGACTTTGTTGTCCTATGTGAATTCAGAGACATGTTTATTGATGAGATACAAGAATTACCTCCTAGAAGGGAAATATTCTTATCCATAGACCTGCTCCCTGGTTCATCCCCTATCTCTAAAGCACCGTACAAAATCAATTTACCAGAATTGACAGAATTAAAAATACAATTACATGAATTGTTGGACAAAGAGTATATCAAACTGAGTATGTCACCATGGGTGGAACCAGTCCTCTTTGTGAAAAATAAATATGGTACTCTAAGACTTTGAATCGATTATAGACAATTAAATAAAATGACTATTAAGAACAAGTATCCCTTACCCATGATAAATGGCCTATTTGACCAAGTAGGTGGAGCCAAGATCTTTTCGAAATTGGATTTATGATCTAGTTATCATCAAGTTAGGATAAAGGATGAGGAGATAAGCAAAACAAATTTTTGAACAAGATATGGACACTACAAATTTGTAGTCATACCTTTCGGAATCACTAACACACCAACCACATTTATGTGCCTGATGAACTGTATTTTTAGTTAGTACTTAGACAAATTCTTACTAGTATTTATCGACGATATTCTAGTCTATTTGAAAACAGAGGAAGAAAATGAGGAGCACTTAAGAATAGTTCTGCAAACGTTGAGGAAACCAAAACTATAAAAATCCATCATGGAATGTCTAGTACCTAAGGATGTAACGGATATACAGTCATTCATGGGAATCACCGAATATTATTGCAGATTTATAGACGGATTTTCCAAGATATTCTACCCTATCACGTCATTGAAAAAGAAAGGGACAAATTTTAACTGGTCATAGAAGTGTCAAGAAAACTTTAACAAGCTGAAGGAATTATTGACAACGACACCCATCTTGAAGGTAGCAGACCCAGATAAAGACTTTAGTGTCTGTGTTGACGCGAGTAAAGAAGGACTAGGTGGTGTCCTAACTCAGGAAGGTCACATGATTTTTTACGAGTCCTGGAAATTAAAAGAGCATGAACAAAATTATGTCAGTCATGAATTAGAATTAGCAGCAGTAATACACGCCTTAAAAATGTGGTGACACTATATAATGAGCATAAAATTCCTATTATTGAACCAGATCTTAATTCAAGGCAAGTAAGGTGGCTAGCCTTTTTGAGCGAATTTGACTTTGAGGTCAGACATATCAAGGGTAAGGAAAATAAGGTAGCAAATGCTTTAAGTAGAAGAGTCCATGAGTTATTTGAGATAAATATTAGCAGGGCAGAAAGTGATATGGAACAAAGAATAAGGACGACAGGTACTAACAACGAAAATTACACTAAGATAATGGTAGAATTACAAAACAATACCGCAAATTAAGATAAACCAGGTCTGAGTATCGACAAAAATGGACTATTATGATTTAAAAACAGACTTTACATACCAGATTTAGTAGAGTTAAAAACAATGGTCTTGAATGAAATGGATAAGAACTTGTATTCTGGCCATCCGGGATACCAGAAAACGATAACAACACTTAGAAAACTATTTTACTAGCCTAATATGAAGGGAGAAACAACAGAATACTTGGCTAGGTGTCGATATTGTCAGTAGTTTAAGGACAAACACCAACATCTAGCCGACCTATTACAACTATTACCAGTGCCAGAATGGAAATGGGAGACCATATCACTGGACTTTATAATTGGTTTGCCTAAAACTCAAAAACAATATGATTCTATTATGGTGGTGATCGATAAACTCAATAAGTCTGCACACTTTAGTCCTGTAAAATATACTTTTAAAGCTATAAACATTGTTGAAATATTTAGGAAATAATTTTTGAGACTGCACAGTATTCCTAAAATGGTGATCTCAGATAGAGACATAAAATTTACATCCACTTTTTGGAAAGAATTGTTAGCAGGGATAAATACTAATTTGAATTTTAGCACGAGTTATCATCCACAAACGGATGGGCAGATTGAACGAACAAATCAGATCGTAGAATATATGCTCCACATGTACGTAAGAACAAAACCAAGTAAGTGGGAAGACTACCTGTACTTGGTAGAATTTTCATATAACAATAGGTACGAAAATTTGGCTAAATTGAGCCCCTTCGAGGTACTGTATGGCAGAAAGTGTATGACACCAATTAGCTGGGATGACCTGGTTGACAGACTCATGGTTGGACCGAAAATGCTCCAAGAAATGGAAGGTACGGTAAGAAAGGTGAAACAAAACTTAAAGGAGGCACAGGACAGACATAAAAGTTATGCGGACCAGTAAATAAGTCACTTGGAATTTCAAGTGCGAGATCATGTTTACTTAAAAGTCAAAGCCCAAAAAAGTTCACTAAGACTCAGGAACTATGCCAAGTTGGCACCCAGGTTTTGTGGGCCCTTTGAGATACTAGCTCAAATTGGACCCATAGCATACCAACTTGCACTTCCAGCTAATCCAATAATTCATAATGTATTTCACGTTTCCTTCTTGAAAATGTATGTTCATGACCCTACTCATATGATTGATTGGAAGTTGGTCCAGGTGGAACCAGAAGGTGATTTCTAGGCGGAACCCTTGCGCATTCTGAACCGGAGAGAAATGGCACTTCGAAACAGAGTCGTCACTCAGATAAAGGTGTAGTGGAAGCACTTTATCCATGAGGAGACCACTTGGGAGTTGGAGGGAGATTCGTGGAAATCTCATCCACTATTGTTCCAAGAAAGGAACGAACACTGATGACAATGTTTTATTGAAGGGGGAAATGATGTGACATCGCCAAAAATAAAGTATTTTTGAGATTCAAAATTTGTTAGAAAATTATTCCATTTTCAGTAAATTCGAATTTGGAAAACTTTTGCCATTTATGGCAATTCCGAATTTTGAATTTGATAAATTGTAATTAATTATTATGACTGTTGAGAAAACACTTGATTTGACCCAACTAACTATTTGACTATGACACTTGGATGTAAACAAAATATTGTTTAATTATTCTAGGAGGACAAATGGAACAACCATGTTAAATTTAGCTGACCGTGACTCCATGAGTGGGGAACATGTTGGAAATACCTCTCAGATGATTATCAGAAGTGGAAAATCAAGGATTTGGCCATTGGCAACCCCTGAAAATCAGGGATTTAGAAATATGTGAAAAATCCCAAAGGGGGGGAAAAAGACCTAGGAAAAAATATTAGTGGCATAAAATAGCATATGTGAGGGGTCGGGACACTGCCTAGTATGATGGGAAAAGGAACTACTGTTACTTGATGTTATGAACACTGGATATTGTGTGTGAGGCAAGGAGGAAACTATAGATAGAGGAAACATTGTTGAAGAGGAGGTTTCAAGTTCGCCCTTATGGATTCATGGTCAGGCTAGGGGGTGGATTGGGAAAGTGATTTGGCTTCCGTGTCCTACGGTTGGGAGGAATGTGGTTGTTCCCTTTGTCTTCCCACAAATTGATTTAGATATGTATTCTATTCCTTCTATGTTGGGATGACTAAAATTGATTTATTGGAATGTTTGTCATTTAGATGTGGAATAATAATATGGATGAATTTTGTCCGCCCTTGTAGAATATAAAACTGATCGATTTTCACCAAATTTAGTTCTATGTATTTTGTCGAACAGAGTACAGAATGAATATTGTAGTTGTCCTTTTATTTATGAAAGAGTGTGTATGGAAATTGATGGAACTTATTCTATGCACTAAATTACTGCTGAACATATGTATATACTTATGCCAGAACTAGCTTGGAGCACTAATTATCCCTTATATAACTACACTATCTCTCTCTCTCTCTCTCTCTCTCTCTCTCTCTCTCTATATATATATATATATATATATATATATATGCCTATTTGCAGAGGTGACAATCAGTGTAGATAATATACAAGAGAGTTCAAATGCAATGTTGAAATAGAAATTATATATGTATGTATAGATCTGTTCTATACTCAGTAAGTAAAGAATCATTTCAACAGACTTTCAATCATAATAATAGGAGAATTACAAAATGGTAGGAAATATATGACACAGTTTGATTTTATATGTCCTTCCTTCCTGACAAATGCTACCATGGGTCATATATAAAGGCATTGTAACACTATAAAGCACTGTACACTTTTCCAGAGTTGTAGACGAGAGAACCTGCCCACTATCAAAATACCGACAGGATAACCAAAATCGACCAATATATTTATATGTGATCACTTATGCATAAAGAAAATAGTACAGATATAATTAACAAAGTCAAGGAATTTCAATCTATTTGATATCCTTATAGACTCAGGCCTGCACAATTACCCAATGCGTGGATCTGGGCAAATCCTTTATGACCGGAAATAAAATAACTTCAGATAGTTCATATATATATAGAAGTAGGGGAAATTTTGAAACGAAATAAGTGATCTGTCTAATTATTACAGGCTTAGACTGAAAAGTACAATTGTAAACATCAAGGGTTACACTTCCAGTACCTTTATTTTTGCCAAGGGCCTACGATGATAAAAATTCAAGGTAGAGTTACAAGAACGAATGAATAAACTTCATGCTATTCATAGTATCAATTAATTACAATATAGAAAAAGAATTTAAACTGCTTTTTCCATTTCAAATGACGAGTTAGAGGCCAACAAAGAAATCCGACTAAGCCTCTTGGTCAGACCCTTATTTTTACAGTCAGATCTCGTATCGAACCATGAAACAATTTCTTTACAGAGATAATAAATAGTGGAAAACAAATGATCTCTACCACAGAGGGTTAAACCTTTATTCTACCCTGAACACCTAAACTTATTGGAAAAAGAAGAAAGTAACTCGAATACCTCTTACACGGGTGACAAGAATTGTACTTCATAGGTTTGTGTGATTTAAAACCCTGTACATTGCAAAGTGAATCATTAAAATCTTGATAAGAGGATTTAACCTAGTAGTATGAAAGAACAGTCATAGTAATTACTTATCTATAGTTGCAAGAGTTCGACATCCTTCACAGTTGCAACGAACCACGTCCCTTCCAGATCGAGAGGGGAGAAGGGACCCAAAATCTTCCTGGTGTTTACCCTCGCAAAAATCAGAGAGGCCCACAATTAGCTTTAAGGACCAGTAAATAACCAAAGAAAATTTCACAATGATTGATTATTCGAATGTTGAATATATATATATATATATATATATATAGGTCACATGACAAGCATAAACCAACATTTAATTCGAAAATAAAATGTAAATATGGGATGTTCCAGGCCTTTAAACAATAACAATAAATCTATCCTGCACCCATGTGAATTTGTTAACTAAGGGAGGGGATGCGAAGACAGTAGAAAGCCGAGAGTCCCAGTCATGCATGTTCTTTTGAAAATACGTTCAGATTCATCAGCAAATGGGCATGAACAAAATAAACACAGTCGTCCTTAGGATATATTCTCATAGGATGAAAGTCTTCTAATAAGTGTCTGTCCGACTACTAACTACATGGGCGACCTTCAAACAAGAGAATTTACAGTCGCGTGTATTTCGTTGAATAGTTTGGGCAAATAGAGGACCCGAGAGTAAAATTTCCTAACTGACACCCAACCATGATAGGAAATGGAATTCGAGGCTTGCTGTGGGATTCACATAAAAGTATATCAAGTTAAGCACATACGAAACCCTAATCTGAAATAAATTTGGGAGTCATGATTCTGACGAGGCACGGTGTGTGCTAGGACAGAGATTAAAAAAATACTCAAACCAACGAATACAGAAGGTGAGTAAAAGAACAATATGCTACATACGTGAATCGTGGGAATAAAAGAGAAGTAACATTAAGTCGGAAGGGCCTTACAGAGCGTTTAAACAAAAATTACAACAAAGGAACTAGTCACTTACCGACAGGCGGGGAATTTCTGGGAGGTGCACCTTGTCCCCATACTCAACACACCATGAGAAGTCCAGAAACAAAGTGGGAAATGAAGGGCCAAAGGTGGGACATACTAGCTCCAAAATGACAATAAACAACCACTGTTATCTTGAAACAACGAACCTCGCGTGTATTGAATACGATGAGTACAACAGAGAATGCGCCATGTGATAAGAATGACTTAGCGTGTTTGGATTTGATGAGGATACAGGATCAGCCCTCATCCCTCACCCACCTCCTTTAATGGCTGGCCTGATATAAACTCTCGACTGTGAAACCTCCTGACATCCTTAATTGCTTTATGAGGACAAGGGCGGCCTCCTCAAAACTTACGTTCGAAAAACTTTAACCCTTCATTACTTCTAGTCTGGTTGGTACCAGTAGTTAGAATTCGCTTAAAACCGGTAAAGTTTAACCAATTGTCGGACTTGAGAGTGTGCCTAACTAGAACAATACTTAGAATGTGTTGAAAGGAAAAAAAATTTAGTCAACCAGATGTTACAAAGGGGACCATCGAAACCTTAGTTACTTTTGGGAAGCCAAATAGCTAAACATAACAACGAAGTGATTAAATTCGTTAAATCTTGATTGTGTGTATAATGTATTATTGGTGGTCTTAGAGTTATAGAATTGTGTGTATATGTTTTACAGGAAAGGCTAGGACCCTAAGTCTTAGAGCTATATGTTACTTTCACTATTTTCCAAGTTTAACTTATATTCCTTGTTAAAGTTAATATAACTTGTATTTTCCTTGTAAAGGTTAGTATGACTTAAGTGAAAGTGGAGAAGAGAACACTGCATGGAAAGTTTGTCATGTTAAGGAAGGGACAAGTAGGAAAAAGGGGATTTCTCTTATTAGGAGTCTGTTTTAAAGATTTAGAGCCTAATACCCCCTTACAAGAATTTTCTTTTTTATTATGAAAATGAGGTCTATTACAATTGTTGCTCTCATAAACCTGCTCTAATAAAACCTACTTTGATAGAACCTACTATGATACCAAATATCAGATCTATAACGTGCATACAACCTTTGAATCATGAAGTTACAAAGACCGCAGAGTGAAATTCTTGGTCACTAAACTCTCAGGAATTATAACGCAAATCAGAGACCGCTCAATATAATGAATGTTGTGATGAAAACTCTTAATAAAACAATTTCTTCACATTGTGTTAATATTCAATACATGAACTCACAAACACAACAAAAACTCAGAAATACACATGAATTTGTCAACACACAAAAAAATACTATATATTGAAAACTTGAGTGTTGCACACTATTACAATAACTAAGATGCACTTCTTCTCCAATGACTTATGAATAACTTTTGCATCTTACAAAAAAGATAACTTGAGCTCTCAGACTTCTTTGATTCTTTATAGTTGTTGTTGCTGCTAATTCTATCGACTATTTACTTCTATCTATATATATCTCAACCTCCTATAGAATCAAGAATATATAGATAAAGACCAAAACTTCTTGTAGAAGCAAAACTGACTGAAAACAATTAATACGACAAAAATTTTGACTAACTCTCATCTGCATAACAGAGCTCGAGAAAGATAAAGACCATCTCATTAAATAAGTTCCCACTAACACTCTTTCTTGACATGTCTAATAGACAAAATATCTTTGTTTTTCGTGTTTGCATAAGTGTGAAGCTCACGATTTTTAATTAATATCTCCAACAATTATGTAAACAAGGAGAAACAGAGATAATAAATTACATAGTTATCATGCTCGAATTCGAACTAGATACTAGCATAGCTATATAATTTGGTTAAACGCTTATAAGAAATTTAGATCTGTAAAGGGACTCCATAGTTGTGCCATCTAATTTAGCATTTAATAAATTTGTTCATACTTAATAAAAACCATAAACATAATATAATTTGTAAAACATACATAATTCTATTCAAATTAATTTGTGAAATAGTAATGTAATGCAAATAAAACTATACATTACAGTGAATCCAAGTTACACATTTGAGCTTTATATTTTTGGGTAATTGGCGCAACCGTACCCGTTCCTATGGGTCTCTTAACAAAGATACACAAGAGATCTTAAAAAAAATCATCAACGACAATATAAATACCATGTATTCAAGGATATTAGAGATTCATACCAACTCAATGCATCTGATTTTATCTATTGACAATAGATACCATGTATTCAAGGATATCATATAATCACATCAACTCAATGCATCTGGTTTTAGGTATTGACAATATTTTAAGGATATATAGACACTTTTCTCTTATATTTGTTCATGCATGTTAATAAAGTGACAATATTTTCATGATATATATGCACTTTTCTCTTATATTTTTGCATGAATGGTGCAATTCCAGAGCCTTGTTAACAAAGATACACAACGGGTCTTCAAATCATCAATAAGAATATAAATATCATATAGTATTTTTCATGAATGGTGCAAGTCCAAATGCCTGCTAACAAAGATAAACAATACATATTCAAATAATCATCAACAACGATATACATACCATTTCTTGGAGGATGTCAGAGATTCACATCAAATCAGATCAAAGCAACCCATATAACCTGTTAACAAAGAAACACATCTGAGTAATTGAGTGCTAAATTGCAAGAGTCAAATACTAAGAATGAATGCCTTTATAAATATTATTAAGACTTATTTAATATCCTCTAAACAAAAAAAATTGAGCCACGAAAACATTTAATAATAGATTAATAATCATACATTAACAATTAACAATGTATATACTTCAAAATCAAATAATTTTGTTTTACTACCAGAATTTAACAAGATAGAAAGGTGAAAAAGTAAAACCCAAATTCCAAATTGTTGTGAAGGGATAGAAAATTGCTTCATTGTCTTGGTTGAGGAAAACTGAAAATTCTCGTGCAAAGGAAGATCTCAAACCTCCTTTTGTCCTTTAGCAACTGCACTCATCGAAGGTTTGAAAGTACACAAATCTTAAATTAGGGTTCATTCTCTTGGTCAAGGAAAACTGAAAATTCTCGTGCATAGGTAGATTCAAAACTTCATTTTTTCCTTTAGAAATTGCACTACAACCCTCATCGAAGGTTTGAAAGTATACAATGGCCTTCCTTTTGTATGGGCATTGTCTAACTATTCTATGCAATGGTTTTTTTTGTTGGAAAACAACAACATAAATTTGTATGAAATCACTACTTTTTGTTGTATAAAATCCATTTCTAAATGAAGCAATTGATTCAACATGCTGAAAAACCCTTGGGACACTATACATAAATAATCACTCAAATATGGGGATCTAACAATTTCTCATCGGATTTAGAGAAAGTTCGAGGAAAATATACCCTGAAAATATTCATTTCTTAGAACATTTAGACTATGACCTTTTGTATGCCCAGAAAACATTCTTCAATATTTTGATTGGTTTCAACCATTGAAAGCATCCATGCATGCAAGTAATAGTTATCGGACTCAACCCAAAAAAACATTGTTCAATATTTTGATCGGTTTCAACCATTGAAAGCATCTATGCATGCAAGTAACAATTATCAGACTCAACTCGGTTAGTGTAGTTCTTGCACCCTTCGATAATATGGAGATCCACCATTATGAAGTTGTAGACATCTCCCTTATCAATGATCATGCAATCTATAAGAACTTGGAAATAATGGAGTAAGAGTCACCTCTAACAGTCAGTTCGTAGTTGAAGTCTACTTCACTGTCTGTAGAGTATAGTTGTTTCTGGTTTCAATGTAATTGGCTAAGTAGGTTAGTTTCCTATATAATTATGTAATCAATCTTTCATTCAATATAGAAGTAAGCGTAACCTCACCTATGTGTGTTGTTTTCTCATATTTTAAGTTTGTATCAGAGCAGCGTTGGAGATCGACCAACTCTCTAAGGCGAGATCCAAAGCATGAGATCTCGATTTGATTTCAGAAAAAATCATCTGCACCCCCCCTACCTAGTGTTATAGAGCGTCGATGCACTCACACTTTTGAAATTAAGTTTTTTGGGATCCTCGTGCTCCCTCTGTATGCATTCAGGAGAACTGAGCACCAATGCTCCCTATTCCACACACAGAGGGCGTTGTGAATTCTACCCAGTGCACCCACTGCCATTACATAGGAGTGTTAGCGCCTCCCTTAGTGAATCCAAGGAGCGCCGACCATTTAATTTTGGTGATTTGGTGAAGTTGTGGTCAACATGAAGTTTCTTTGGGTTGTGATCTTTGCTGAGTCGCGAGGTTAGTAGAGAGAGGAATGATTTTGTTGGTCAAAGGAGACCTCTCCTTCAACACTTTTTTGAAGGTTTGTAATATGTGAGAAATAGTGAAGAGTGTTGTGTTGCACACAATTTCCTTAATGCACAATTTCTTAAGAAAATCGTGAACGTTTAATTTGCATGCGTGAAGTTTAGATAGCTTGCATGCTTAGAGTTTGAAGCTCACTTAAGTTTGTTAAAGTGGTGGCTATTTTTTTATTAAAGCGTGAGGTGAAAAGGGAGTTATTCACTTTTTTATTAAAGTGGATGTGTGTATTTAAAACAACCAAAAAAGGGAAAAGTTTCTTTTTTTAAGGAAATTTATATTATTTTTTTTAATATATAAAGTGGTGTTAAGGATTTGTTTGTTTTTAAGGTTTTTTCTTAAGAAAGTTGAAAGTCAAGATTGAGGCGGATTGGTGGTATCCAAAGACAAAGTGACATAAATTTGCATATCCTTGGTTATTCACTTGCAAAGACTAAATTTCAACGATGGTGAATCCGCTAGAAGAGACCTACCTCAACGAAGCCAACAAGTTAGATGGCTGGAATTTCATTAACTGGAAATTCAATATGTAGATGCTCATGGAAGGCTATGGTGTCTAGAACATTGCGAAGGGAAATGAAGTGAAACCTGATGCGGCTGCAGGTGTGAAAACATCATAGATCCAAGATTGGAAGAAGCGCGAAAACAAGGAAAATGTATTGTTGTGATGTCAGTTAAAGATAACATAATTCCACATATTAGAGAAGCCACAACTTCTGCTACAATGTGGACAACGCTTAAAGGATTGTATGAAACTAGAAACACAAATCACATTTTGTAATGGTCCCAAGACATTATGCAAGGATCATCACTGTTTTTGTGTCTTTTTAAAACTTTTTTCTGAGTGAGGTATTTCGTCAAACACTTTGCTGATCTACCTTTTACATGTGTTTATATGTGTGTATGCAGCAAATAACAGAAACAGATAACCATGGAACATACCTCAACCATATGCAATAAGATAGACAAGACAAAACATCTCAAGTCTTCTTTATTCATAAAATAGAGAAACCTGCTACAATGAAGATGCCGATCTGGAATGCTCAACAGATGGCCAAGAAGATAGAAAATAGATAAGAGCCACTACAAAATGCTCCCGCTAATACAAAAGATTCCTCCAAAGGTTGAATAAGAAATGGAGATCAGTACAAGCAGATCTGAATGCCAAACTCTCTAGCTGAAGAATGCCACGCTCCAATAGAAGGTTGAAACCCTCAATAAGTCGGCCCTGCTGCCAAAAGTGTCCAATCACCCTAATAAATATGCCAACTAATAGATAGGGTGATGGTAAGCACAACCCAGATGACCGAATCTCCAAGATCCCTCTCAATATCTGTAGATCTGAAATCCCCCAGTCAATGGTGCACCCCAGTGGATGACTGCAACCCTAGATAATTCGGCCCTGCTGAAGGAAGCCTCCAAATTCTCTGAAACTCTCCAAAAATATAGATCGGGACACTGCAAGTCACTAGGTAAAGTCTCAAGGTCAGATCTGAAGTGTAACCCCTCCAAACGGACTAGATCTGGATCTCAAAAATGCCCTCCTTCTCTTCAATTCACCCCACTGCTCAAGAAATAATCTGAGCCATAAAACCGTCTCAGAAAGCACTAGATCTGATTTCCAAGGCCCTGCAATGAAAACCCAAGTGATAGAATCCTCAACGGCCCTACCAATCTCCTACAACGAATCTCTCTCCAAAGATGGTGCACCCCTCTTGCTGGAATCCCTCAACCGGTGCGCCCTCTCTCTGTTTGCACATGAAACTGATGTAGAACCCTCCTGTAACTGAGTAGATCTGGAACTAGAATTGTGTGGGAGAGTATTGCATCTCCGAGACCAAGCTTGGGACAAGATAGGTGGAATCTTTCACCACCGAATCATCCTCTAGGGTTTGTTATGTCAAAACCCTCAAAACCCCCAATATTGGGC
>ML778413.1:935393-949367 GCA_009831015.1 Picea engelmannii
GTCTCACCTTGTCCCTCCAAAGTGACTTTCATTTTAGTAATATTTAATTAATTAATTAAATCACTTTAATTAATTAATTAACCTTTTTACCTCTGAAAAGCTCCTTTTCTCTCATTGTGGCTTCCCTGGCCACTGAAAGTCACTTCTAGCCATCCCATCCTATAGTGTTGCTCCTCCTAATTCCAATGAGCTATTACACTGAGAGGTTCCTCCAAGTAATGTGCCCAAAATGACCTCTTTAGTGATCATAATTAACTTATAGCTCAAAATAGTCAAAATCATGAAAATCGTCGGAATGTAACGAAACCAAAGCCAACCTGTGCGGAATGGCTCATAATGATGGAATATGATGATCAATGCAAGATGGACCCCACAATGCCTCTCAAATACCCTTGTACTCGCTATAACATCCATCTAGCTACTCTAGTCATCATTAATCTCTGCACTGTGATGATGTCCCAAAGTGGGGACATTAAAATCCTCCTTGATAGAAAATTGCTTGTCCTCAAGAAATAACCAAATCCCCTCAAGTATAATGCCAAGATCCCATGTCCACCTTTGGGTTACATAGTGGAACCCGTCCAAGGATGAATAATCACACATGCTGCCCCCTGGGTCCCATATCAAGTCATGAACTGCTAGCCCCTGGGATGCATAATCCTGAAATACACCAACTCCGTGAGTCTCATGTACGTGGCACATGGCCTCGTCATGGAGTGAATCCATCCTCCTAGTCTCTACCAATATCCACACGGCCTCCATCAACTACACAGGCTGATGCCTGACTGAGGTGATGCAAGACCTCCGTGAGGCACCCGCAAGCGATGCGCTCCTCTCAACACTGAAGCTCAATGGAAAGTTAGAATAAAATTCCCCTGCAATGGTACACTCTCCCTTGTCGATCAATGAACTTCTCAATCCTAGAATCCCTGGGTCCCATGCTAACCTCTGTCGAAGATCCTCATGCTGACACTACACTACTATGACCATGACTGTCTACCCCCTGCATACATACTGAATCCTCCTCCCCTGGATCCTCAAGCTGACATACCTGTGAGCACTGGACCTGCTGTCCAGAAACTGTATCTGTATAGGCATCTTTGTAGAAGAAGTACCTATCCAAACATCTCCATGCCCTATCATGATGATCAAGCAGAAGAAAAGGTCTCGCCCCATAGGACAAGTACCTGCAGACCCACTCCAAACCAAACCAAGGTGGAGTGTGAGGCTCTCTTGTACAACCTGGGTCAACATGAACATCGTGCTAACAAAATGGACTCCTGGGTCCCATGGAAAACTTGGAAGTTTATCACTTCGAATCTCCTCTAACTGCTCCTGTGTGATACTAATCACTGTCAGAAGCCCTATGTGCTCATCTGCTATCCTCCTCATGCTACTATCAATGATAAACGTGTCAGGAAAGGATAGCAGACATATCTGTAGCTGACTGTAGGACTGGAAGGCGTCACATGCTTTGGTCAATACCAAGGATTCGACCAGAAGCTCATCCCTCGGTATCCATGATAGATGTTCTCCTGTAGTCATCACTGAATCCCAACCATCCTGTAAAACTAGAAGTAACTCCTCGAACTGCTGCTCAACCAACCTCCAACTATCATCTCCCATGCAACTACTGATATGGTGAAGATGATATCTCATAAATAGGTGTTGTTGCAAAAGACTAACATCTGCACGCTTCCCTAGGTGTGTCTCCTCACTGCATGGCACTATACCCCTCTGAATCCCACCGTACATCTCAGCATGTCTCTGTGAGCTATCACTCATCACTACATGCTCCGGCATACCCATGTTGCCCCCCATAGACTCATGTTGTCTCATAGATCTTGGGCGTATTGCTGGATCGACCTCTACATGGAGGCCAACCTCTCTTGGAAGACAAATGGAAGTGTCATCCATCATCTGATGCTCCCCTACTAGATCATCAACATCTCTTAGCAATGTGACTGAATGATAATTATGAGTGTCCACTAGGACAGATGAAGTGAATCTCTGACGAATATCCTCAAGAGACTCCTCTAATCTAGACTCTGATTCTTGAGGGGTTGTTTGTGTGCCTCCCAAGAATCCTCAAGTGCTCTCCAACTCCCGAGTGAGTCGGACCATCTCCAACACCTGCTCCCTCAAGGCTCGGTAATACATCTTTCTCATCACAAGTAGGTAGTCCCTATCTGTCAACAACTGCTAGAAGTCTGACCTCATCATAGACACTCTCTCCCAGAGAGTGTGAAAATCATCCATGGAAAATCCTCCATCTGAGCTACCCTGTGCCACTGATGCTCTCCAACAGTAATCTGTCATCACTGCATGCATGTCATCAATACATCTAGTGGCTACCCTGATCATAGCCTCACTAACTCTCAACTGTGATGTTAAGTGGTGTGACTCCTTATCATGGTCATACTAAGGTGCCATCTCAAACCCCTCATTGCTAGTGTCAGTCCTGCTAGTGCCAACTCTAGAATCCCCAGAAATGCCCTCTGCATAAGATAATGTGATGAACTTTCCATTGTCTACTTTGCTGCTGGGTACTCCTGTATGCCACTGCATCCCATCACTAGATGTTATCTCCCCTTGAATCACCATGTATCTTATATGAGCAGCCATATCCTCCTGTGCACTCAACCTGCTACTATCATCTGCGCCTGGATCCCATAGAGATGTATCCAGACACGCGCTATGGTCATCCTGACTGCTAAAAAGTGCATCCTCATCAATGCAGACCGATCTTGGAAGTAAGTGCTCCATCCACCTATCAGCCTCTGCAATCTGCTCAACTAATGGAGTCTCCAATAGCTGTGACTCAATCTCCTCAGGCTGACCTGTATGTGTGAGATCAACTGCATGTACATCCTGTACCTCCTCATATATCTGTGGGTCTACCTGTCCATAGTGTGCATCCCTCACACTAGGCTCATCCATCATACTTGACGTTCCACTGATCTCCTCATGTGACGTGCCTATCCTGGGTGTCTAAACAGGTGACATATGTGTCACGGCCCCCATAGGAAGCTCATCATCTCTAGGTGCTAACACGTGTGACTCCTCACTAGTGTTACCATTCTGCTGAGGCATAAGGTCATCAATGGTATGTGACATGTTTGTTGAGACACTAGTGTTATCGTCCTATCCATCCAGCTGCCTATCCACTACACAAGGGTCATCATCCTCCTCAAGCGTGCAAGCATCACTAGCCTCTATGCAAGAGTCGTCATCACTATCCTCTGAGGTAGAGTCACTATCACTACCCTCTGTGCAAGAATCACTGTCATCATCCGACTTCTCTGAATCAACCTCTATCGCTCCATCCTCACACATCTCATCATCACTGTCATAGTGTGCCTCAACAACGTGCCCCTGGTCCTTACCCTTGCACCTATGATCTGGTTCCCACGACCCCTTGCAACTGTAACAAGGCTGTGTGGGTGTGGGGTTTCTCTGTGCGTCCTTCCATCTAGTTGTCATAGCTCTATTTTCCTCTGCCAGGCCGACCTAATGTGTAACCTCATCTTTGCTCCAACTAGGATTTTTATAGGATACAAAATGATGGAATGTCACTAGATCTCTGAGAATCTCATTGAGGGTTTGATATTCCCTATCACACTCAACAATCTCTCTAGTAAAGTCCAAAATATTCATAGATTTTTTTTTCCTCTTCTATGTTGACCCAATATGCAATCTCCTCTTTGCTCCACCTAGGATTTTTTATAGATAAAAACTGTTGGAATGTCAATTGAGCCCTAATTTCCTCCCCAAGGGCGTAATATTCTCCTTGACAGATCATACTCTCTCTGGCAAGGTAAAACAAATCCATCTCCTTCCAACTATCCATAAAGACCCCTCAGGTTTGCAGGATTTTAAGCTTTGATACCACTGTAATGGTGCCAAGCCATTATGCAAGGATCATCACTATTTTGGTGTCTTTTTAAAACTTTTTCTGAGTGAGGTATTTCGTCAAACACTTTGTTGATCTACCTTTTAGATGTGTTTTTATGTGTGTATGCAGAAAATAACAGAAAGAGATAACCATGGAACATACCTCAACCATATGCAATAAGATAGACAAGCCAAAACATCTCAATTCATCTTTATTCATAAAATAGGGAAACCTGCTACAATGAAGATGTCGATCTGGAATGCTCAACAAATGGCCAAGAAGATAGACAATAGATAAGAGCTACTACAAAATGCTCATGCTAATACAAAAGATGCCTCCAAAGGCTGAATAAGAAATGAATATCAATACAAGCAGATCTGAATGCCAAACTCTCCAGCTGAAGAATGCCACACTCCAATAGAAGGCCGAAACCCTCAATAACTCGGCCCTGCTGCCAAAAGTTTCCAATCACCCTAATAAATATGCCAATTGATAGATCGGGTGATGGTAAGAACAACCCAGGTGACCGAATCTCCAAGATCCCTCTCAATCTCTATAGATCTGAAATCCCCCACTGAATGGTGCACCCCACTGGATGACTGAAACCCTAGATAATTTGGCCCTGTTGAAGGAAGCCTCCAAATGCTCTGAAACTCTCCAGAAATATAGATCGAGACACTGCAAGTCACTAGGTAAAGTCTCAGGGTCAGATATGAAGTGTAACCCCTCCAAACGCACTAGATCTGGATCTCAAATACGCCCTCCTTCTCTTCAATTCGCCCCACTGCTCAAGAAATAATTTGAGCCATAAAACTGTCTCAGAAAGCACTAGATCTGATGTCCAAGGCCCTTCAATGAAAACCCAAGTGATAGAATCCTCAACGGCCCTGCCAATCTCCTACAACGAATCACTCTCCAAAGATGGTGCACCCCTCTTACTGGAATCCGTCAACTGGTGCGCCCTCTCTCTATTTGCGCATGAAACTGATGTAGAATCCTCCTGCAACTGAGTAGATCTGGAACTAGAATGGTGTGGGAGAGTATTGCATATTCGAGACCAATATTGGGACAAGATAGGTGGAATCTTTCACCGTTGAATCGTCCTCTAGGGTTTGTTATGTCAAAACCCTCAAAACCCCCAATATTGGGTGCACTAGCTAGAAGACAGAAATCAAAATAAGATCATACATGAATAATGAGTAGAGGCCCTTGCCTTTCGTTTATACTTTTTGTCTCACCTTGTCCCTCCAAAGTGACTTTCATTTTAGTTATATTTAATTAATTAATTAAATCACTTTAATTAATTAATTAACCTTTTTACCTCTGAAAATCTCTTTTTCTCTCATTGTGGCTTCCCTGGCCACTGAAAGTCACTTCTAGCCATCCCATCCTGTAGTGTTGCTCCTCCTAATTCCAATGAGCTATTACACTGAGAGGTTCCTCCAAGTAATGTGCCCAAAATGACCTCTTCAGTGATCATAATTAACTTATAGCTCAAAATAGTCAAAATCATGAAAATCGTCGGAATGCAATGAAACCAAAGCCAACCTATGCGGAATGGATCATAATGATGGAATATGATTATCAATGCAATATGGACCCCACAATGCCTCTCAAATACCTCTGTACTCGCTATAACATCCATCTGGCTACTCTGGTCATCATAAATCTCTGCACTATGATGATGTCCCAAAGTGGGGACATTACACATTTTGTTCCAGAAAAATAAATTGCTAGGCATTAAAATGGATGGAAATGAATATGTTAGTTCATTTTTGGGTCGTATTAAAGAGCTGAAAGACAAGCTAGTAAATATAGGGGAAATTGTTTCCAACACTGATCTGGTCACTATTACCTTAAATGGTATGCTATAAGATTATCATATGTTCATAACAGGTCTCGCAGCAAGGGAGAAACATCCTATGTTTGAAGAAATGACAAGTATTTTGGTGTAAGAGGAAGAGAGGTGTGAGAATATGAAGCCTCACAATACAGATTTGGCACTGTGTTCAAATAAGAGATCCTCGAGAGGGAGACTAGGGGAAAGAGGCATAGGAGGCAGTTCATGGCAAAGAGGTAGTTCATCGCAGAGAAGACAATCTCAAAGGAATAATCAAGGTATACAATCTAACAAGAATGATTCAAAGAGTTGTTTTTATTGTGGTCAACGTGGACATATTGTTAAATACTATCATTATAAGAAGAGTGATGAAGCTAGGAATAAACCTAGAACACATTCAGGTCATTATGTAGAAAATTATTCAAATCAAGATCTCAGGTTATTTATTTCTAGTAATGATATTGATGAATCCATGAATTTTGATTAACGGGATCTTAGGCTATTTATGTCTAATGCTGCTTTATCTGCTGAAACAGATGATTTTGATGTCTGGTTTGTGGATTCTGGAACATCAGTGCATATGACGTGCATTAAGATGTGGTATACTAATTTGAAAGAAACAAAGAATGGATGCAACATATATCCTGGAGATGGTTGTTCTCATCAGATCAAGGGATACAGAGACATTCCTGTGACATTCTCGAATGGTACTTCATCACATTCGCAATGTTGTTTATGTGCCAGGAATAAAGAAAATTTTGATCTTTGTGTCCACCATTACAGATCAAGACTTGAAGCTTGAGTTCTTCAAGAATCATTGCATAGTGAAGGATCTACTGGACCATTTCAAAATTGTTGCAATGGGAGTCAGAGTAGGAGGCCTATACAAACTTGATGTTACCAGCAAAGCACATCACGCCCTGACTTTTGCAACTATGCCAACATAAATCCTTTGGCATCAAAGGTATGGACACATCAATCATCTTGATTTATTTTTATTACAGAAAAATAATATGGTTGAAGGACTTCCCATGTTAAAGAATGATAATGTTGTGTGTGATGGATGTGCATTAGGAAATATGCACAGAGATGAATTCCCCTCTAATCCTGATAAGAAAAAGACAGATGTGTTAGATCTTGTGCATACTAATGTTTGTTGGCCTATGCAGACTAGGTCTTTAGGAGGTGAATTTTACTTTATGTTCTTTATTGATGATTGCATGAGATACACATGGGTTTACTTTCTTAGAATAAAAATTGATGTATTCGAGTTTTAATGTTTCCCAAAATCCCCATAAAAAAAAAAATCCTATCGACTACTATAATTTATCATTCATCAATCTCCACTCTGTGACTATTCATCATTGTACTTATAATACTACCCATACTAACACTTTAAAGTGTATTTATAAAGATTTAATTGTTGGCTATTTCATCCCTAATAACAACATGGGTGCAATGTTTCTTCTTGCTAACCCATATTTAATGGTTTAGGAGTTAAGGCTACTAGAATTATTTCACATATTTATATATAATATGCTTTCTATATGCAACAGTTTCACTTTGATTACTATATACTACAGTCGCACTTTGAAAGGTATCCTTTAAATTTATCTAGCACGACTACAAACCTCATACAAGTTTTCTCAACTATCTATAATGTACATATAAGATACTTCGTGAAATACTTAGGCTCTGAATCCAATTTCGAGAAGGTCCCATCACATAACCAACTCATTCATTGAGTGCATAACATAATGATTAAGGAGCTAGAGTAGACGACTCCAGTTCCGTATACATGAGGTTTTCTTGTTCACATGTAGTTGTTGTATGTTTCACATGGGATTGGAGTTAGATGGTTAGGGTTTTAAAATTGACACACATTTCTCTTTCCTAACCGAAAACGATGTTGGAGTAACTCGGTTTGGATGAGACTCCCCATTCCATCATATAAGAACCAGATATGAAATGAACAATTCCTAGAATTAAACCCATGCCTTAACTGGTTGTCGTCCTGACTCAATAAATGGCATTAAGGAAAATATAGAGGTAACTGTATTGTATTAAAAGGAGTCCTGACTAATACATTTAATTTTTCATGTAGTACCTTTCCTCGGCCACCTACTTGACTTGCGTGTCCACTGGATCCTTGGCACCTTGTCCTAGCCACATGGTCATGGTACTTTGTGCCATCCCTCATTATTATGATACATGTCCTCACATAACTATCATTCAAAGATTTCTTGGTTCATGCGACTTAGAGGTAAAACACTGTGAGGGTTCCTATTATCACTTTTTGTGTAAGACTCAGGCGACGATGGGATTTTTTATTTTGTGAGAGAGAAGGATCACCATCCACTTCGCCCTTATACCTAGTACGCTTATTCGAACACACTATCAACATCTGCGTTCTATGGTTATTTAGGTGACTGCTGGATAATTTATTTATTTGAGTTTTGATTGCCCTCGATATTCTTTGAGATTCGGAAAAGGGTTATCCAGACTCGAAATAATTTTTACGAAGCTTTAGACGGTTTAGCTAGGGTGTACTTCTCTATGAAGAAAAAACCCTGGTTGTTCCCCGAGTTTCTCTGCCTCGACCAATAGTTAGTAGGACTGGCTTATTATCTTGAACTAGTGTGGGAATTACAGAGCGAATAAGGCCCTTTGTTCTCGACCACTTTTCTTGTATAAGATAGGAATATTACAGTAGGCAAGACAATATTTTTAATCAGAGTTTTGTCATTCGTTCTCTGGGAAGAAAAGATTCAAGTATTTTTCTCACCATATCTACTAACATACTTAGGAAAACCCTAGCCTGTGGAGTATCTTCTTGGTTGGTAACTCTGATTTTCCTATCCCGCATTCAACATTTTAATTATGGAACTAGGTTTTCTTCGAAACCCATTACTCTATGGATCTTGTCGTGACTCCCATTGAATTATGTGTCTATACTATTTTTGTTTCTAAACCCTCTACAGTTCTTGGTGTTTACATAATACGTGCATCTATGTAAGGTGGAACCTTTATGTAGAATAGGCTTTGATAAGGAAGAAATACAATCATCTGTGTATCACATATTACAGTCTGCGATTACACTGAGGCATTCATTTTCTTTCCATCATATTGTTACTATTTGTAGGTGTATTTTCAAGAAAAGTATAGTTATGTGTTTAATTTGAAAAGAATGTTTTCTTTTGCCGAATGATATTCGAACAATATTTTGTTCTGTTAATAACACTACATGTTGCAATGCGTCCTCTCGGGGTCTGTTTATGTAAATATCTATATTTTTTATTGATTTCATTTTCTCTAGTGCAAGAATTCCGTTATCATATCTAATGATGGGGCCCTGTTGTAGCGAGGGTACCTATCAGGAGTCTATCAACCCTCTTTCTCCTTTCAAGCTACGAGACGGAGCTTCAATAGTGTTGTGAAAGGAAGGGCGATCTCTGTCCTTTAAGTTAAGTAAAGACTCGTAATTGGATCTATGACAAATTTTATTTCTTTTTCTTTCTGTTATTCCTTTTTCCTGTGAGATTCTTGATTACAAATTTAAACGGTTATTAACTTTAATTTCACGTTTCGCTTTGTAATGATGCCCAAATTTACTAAAATAAAAGATAATATATATATATATATATATTCTCGGGACATTAAACCTCTTCTTTTTCAGACCACTTAACACGAAAGAATTATACTTACTGCATACGGTACACGTCGTCAATAACTATATCATGAGATTGTTTTCTTTACCAGTTATCAATATGACATTCTAACTTTATCTTCTTACTGATTTCCCTTCTAAATTATTTAACAATGCATAGGGAAAAAACTACCCATAAGAGCTAGGGTAGGAATAATATACTCTCGGATATTCTAAATATTACTAACGGTTAGTAACCTACAAGACTTATACTATTGGCATCCCCTTTCATATAATGTTACCAATTCCATATTTTAAAATTATCCACGTTATTTTAAGGCCTTTAAATTCATCTCCTCTTTATACATAACCCATAGTATTGGTAAACAAGGGGGGTTATCCATGAGACAACACCCTCAACTTGAGTATGGTCACATCTCGTGACCTATAAAGTTTATGCACTTACACCCTTGTTAAAGGAACGTTTCTTAAATCATATTACTTCAGTTTTAAACAAAGGGATAATACATTACTTTTACATTATCGAGTACTAGTCTTGAGAACTTTGGTAGTGGTTTAACTTGATTGTTAACGACCTATTGTTTGGTTATCCACTTGTTAGGAAATCGTTACACTTGTCAGACGAATTAGTTAGTCTTCTGAACTGAGAGGGAGACAGGTCTACACGGAAACACTGTTGCCTCAACGAGAGGGGTGATTTGAAATAAAGCGTGAACCTACATAACTACACTTCACATCCTTCAATAAAAGGAGAAGAAGGTGGGATAAGAGTGTACCGACCACCTCAGCTGTGTCACATGGTGTAATACTAAAATGCAGTCTCCTCTAAACCATTTTAGGTATTTATCGAGACAGACCATTGTTATGTTTCCCTCTGAATCAATTCGGGTGTTTTACCCTATGTGATATCTGTTATTCCTCTTCGTTATGAGCACCGTGGTATGTTTCATTCTGAGTGTCGGTGGAGAAAACCCCAGGTGTCCCATGCCCTGCTGCACTACACAGGTAAGAACCACCTACATTCGCATCTTGCACCTGTATGAGACTGGTTATAATTTTTCTTAGGTAGATATGGTAATGTCTCGTCCCTTAGGTCTTTGGTTAATTTAATTTTTTTTTTACAGTTCTTAAGGATCTGCATCTATCTAGTGTTCTCACAGTACCAGCCCCTACTCCAAAATCCATTTTCATTTCATTTTATTCCTGTCATTTGGTTGGCGATTTTATTCCTCTTAAGATGGAATCTCACTAGAGTATCTCCCGTGCTATGGATAGTTAAGTAGTGGCGATTTAGGGTTTCTTTACCTTCCCTGTGAGATAGACGTTCACTGCTCCAGTTTCCATTATTCTGTTGGTCTTCTACATAGGCGGTTTTTTGGTTATCGATTTTGGGGAGGGTTTCAAGAATAATGGTAGGGTTCTATCCACCTACAACACCTTAGTAGTTTTTACTGAGGTGTAACCTGGTATTTGACTGGGAAATGCCCGCGGCATACCTGATATTTGCCACACCATGGTTTAACTTTTATCAAGGCTGCTCCTGGACAAACCCAATGTCAATATCCCTGTGCAACCCAAAAAATTTCTTCATGAGGGTTCTACGTCCAGGTGAGGGATTTTCTCTTGCTGCTTATTATTGGTTATATTCCACTGTACTCTTTGTAGATACCGGATGGTTTAAACTTATGTACTTATATTAGAGATGATGAAGTCGTAGCTCGACTCTCTGCACTGTGTGATGTTTCTTGACTGCTATGTAAGATTTGTTTAAGTCATGGATTTATTCCACTGTCATGTTCGCTCTTGTACAAGAATAAATAAGAAATTTTGATCCCCACTGTGTAATTCATTTTGGGAGAAAACGATCTGAGTGAATTCCCACATGGTTCTAGGTCTTCCATTCCTGAAACTAATTGAAGAATAAGAGGGCATAAATCCCCTAGCACAGTCTGTAATCCAAAACTATGCATTCATTGTGGAGTACATTTCATGCTCTGTGCCACTTATGATTATGGTTTGCGATTGTTTCTTGATTATGTCCTTTCTAAATAGATTAGTTAAGTTGGATTTCTATGAGCTAATGATGGGACCCTTTTCTTTTATCTGCGAGGGTACCCATAAGATGATTCTTGGTACGTTCCACCCATTGGGTTCGTGGGTGAATACCTCAATGACATACGGTGAGAGGACGACGTTGTTCCAGCATCGTAAGCTAAGTGAAATATTTACACTTAACTACATTAATTTTTTGAAATCATTTTGTCTGAGTGATTATAATATATACTGTAATGTCCCCAAGGCCGAGCCCTTTATAAACCTGATGTATGGAACGAATTGTAAATATGTTCTATAGGCTGGTGAGCCAAGTTTTGAATAAGATGTAGGCTTATGAGTTTTGTTAGGCTAGGGAGCCTAAGTGTTGAAGGCCAGGAGCCTGTTGATGTACTTGTATGTATGCAGGTCAATTAATAAAATATAAACACCGCCAGTGCAGACCGTCCACGATGAAAGAGTGATGGGGGACTGAGCGTCCATAGAAGGGGCAAGGAACTAGGGGCTGGAAGGTGGGAAAGGGGCTGAGTGTGGAGCCTAGGGGCTAAGCCTAGGGGGCTTAGGCCTGGAATAATATTTTATTATTATTCCTAAAAATCCACGTGCACATTATTTTAACCTATGTCCTTTTTGAAGGACACGTGATTTCCCAAGCGGTGGGAGGAAGGCGTACGGATGGAACAAATGCAGTTCCCAGGGTGACAAGTGTCGACCTTGGTGCATGCAAATAAAACAAAAGCAGTAAGCCATGTTGGGGGGTTCCGCTCCCATTTCCGTCAACGGCTGCATAGGTTCCTCCTGGATTCGAGGGGGACAGTCTGAGCGTGAATGGGTCGAACCTTTGCAGAGGGAATCTTTCGCCATTTGAACCCGAACCTCTGTGCGTGGATCTGGTACGCCGTCTGCCAGAATACCCTAGTTTATCTCTGGAAAGTCGTAAAGTCTGTGTTTGGTCCGGGGGAAAATCGTGTACACCATGTCCAGAGCCATGGAGTCTGTGTTTGACTCTGAGTAACCCGTGTCTTTGAGAAAACCTGTGTGCACATTAAGCCTGAGTTAAACTCGAGTGGAAGCATCCTGCGAGTGTAGGGGAAAATGAGCTAGCCTGTGCGTGAAGCCTGCTCCGAAAATCATCCCGTGAGATTATCCTATGACGGCTGAATCTTTCTGAGAAGCCTTGTCTGTGTTTTCCCATGGATGGATGTGACTACGCAGTGCTGGACTGCATGAGGCTTGTTGGCCTGTGAAGCGACTCCTCCAGGTGAGAGAGTGCGCAGAGGGAGAAGAGAACTCCTGGAAGGAACCCCTGTAGCTGCCATAGAGCCCAGAGAATTCTGGTCCAGGCTGTTCCTGTAACCCAAGGTAAGGGAGACTGGCAGCCGAAGGACTGTCTAGGTGACAGAGAAGGTGCACTCTCCTGGGGTGGGACAGGCATGTGGGGAATGTGGGTATGTGTGTGCCGTGAGCGTGGGAGATTCCTGGGAGAGCTTCTTCCTGTTGAATGTGTATGTGTTGTCTTCCCTGTAACCTTAGCCTGAGTCTAGATTTCTTGCCTTGGGGGGGGAGCTCGGTCCCAGCTCGGGGGTGACCTACTGTTGAGATGATGAACAGTGTGGTCTAAGGCTGGGAGGTTCATGGAAGGCCTGCACTTGGTTGGTGGATGCTACAACAAATAAAAGATAAGTACTCTGAATTATGTTTTGAACATGTTTTGGCACGACTGTGCTGCATATATTATCATGTTTTCCGCTGTGTAAATGTATTAATGATAAATTCTATGGAATGATTAATTATAGCAGTACTCATACATTCTACTCTGTGTTTAAGTGTGTTTAATTCTGGTTAAATGCATTTGTTTTTAAATCCATGTAATGAATGGTGAACCGAGAGGTTGAGTGAGCCTGGGTAGTGAAAGGTACACTACAAATTGGTATAAAGCCAATGGGCTCGTTACAAATTGGTATCAGAGCAATTGGTTTCGACACTGAGCCTAGATGGGCCAGTGGAGCGGTCTTTGGACCGAAAATGTGAAGAGAAATTGGGCCTGGAATGGCCAATTTCGGATGTTGGTTTGTTCCAGTGCGTCAAGTAGTGGCTTGACCACGTTTATAACCCAGGAAGTATAGCGGTACTATGAAACCGCAGCTGGTACGGTCTATGACCATAGGGAGACAGGTTACTACACCAAGGATGTTAGAACCGTCGGATCTGTTCGGGAGGGAAAGCGAACCCTTGCAACCGCCAGATCTAGAGAACGTACATGAGGTTTAGAACCTCTTGATACTGCAAAGGAGTTTAAACTCAGAGAATCGGAGTTCTCAAGCACGTAGAAATCTTGTTCCACAGAATCGCGATACGCGATTTCGCAACGAAATTTGGACCGTTCATTTAGTGGACACGTGGCGGAGATCCGCACCATCGGGGAAAGTCCCGACAAGGAGTGAGTCCATCGGTGTTGGAAGTTCATCGGGAAATCGGGAACCCCGGTGACAAGTGATTCATACACTTTGAAACTCCGAA
>ML778413.1:955882-968902 GCA_009831015.1 Picea engelmannii
GTATGTATGCAGGTCAATTAATAAAATATAAACACCGCCAGTGCAGACCGTCCACGATGAAAGAGTGATGGGGGACTGAGCGTCCACAGAAGGGGCAAGGAACTAGGGGCTGGAAGGTGGGAAAGGGGTTGAGTGTGGAGCCTAGGGGCTAAGCCTAGGGGTCTTAGGCCTGGAATAATATTTTATTATTATTCCTAAAAATCCATGTGCACATTATTTTAACCTAAGTCCTTTTTGAAGGACACGTGATTTCCCAAGTGGTGGGAGGAAGGCCTATGGATGGAACGCATGCAGTTCCCAGGGTGACAAGTGTCGACCTTGGTGCATGCAAATAAAACAGAAGCAGTAAGCCATGTTGGGGGGTTCCGCTCCCATTTCCGTCAACGGCTGCGTAGGTTCCTCCTGGATTCGAGGGGGACTGTCTGAGCGTGAATGGGTCGAACCTTTGCAGAGGGAATCTTCCGCCATTTGAACCCGAACCTCTGTGCGTGGATCTGGTACGTCGTCTGCCAGAATACCCTGGTTTATATCTGGAAAGTCGTAAAGCCTGTGTTTGGTCCGGGGGGAAATCGTGTACACCATGTCCAGAGCCATGGAGTCTGTGTCTGACTCTGAGTAACCCATGTCTCTGAGAAAACCTGTGTGCACATTAAGCCTGATTTAAACTCGAGTGGAAGCATCCTGCGAGTGTAGGGGAAAATGAGCTAGCCTGTGCGTGAAGCCTGCTCCGAAAATCATCCCGTGAGATTATCCTGTGACAGCTGAATCTTTCTGAGAAGCCTTGTCTATGTTTTCCCGTGGATGGATGTGACTACGCAGTGTTGGACTACGTGAGGCTTGTTGGCCTGTGAAGCGACTCCTCCAAGTGAGAGAGTGCGCAGAGGGAGAAGAGAACTCCTGGAAGGAACCCCTGTAACTGCCATAGAGCCCAGAGAATTCCGGTCCGGTCTGTTCGTGTAACCCAAGGTAAGGGAGACTGGTAGCCGAAGGACTGTCTAGGTGACAGAGAAGGTGCACTCTCCTGGGGTGGGACAGGCATGTGGGGAATGTGGGTCTGTGTGTGCAGTGAGCGTGGGAGATTCCTGGGAGAGCTTCTTCCTGTTGAATGTGTATGTGTTGTCTTCCCTGTAACCTCAACCTGAGTCTAGATTCCTTGCCTTGGGGGTGGAGCTTGGTCCCAGCTCGGGGGTGATCTACTGTTGAGATGATGAACAGTGTGGTCTAAGGCTGGGAGGTTCGTGGAAGGCCTGCACTTGGTTGGTGGATGCTACAGCAAATAAAAGATAAGTATTCTGAATTATGTTTTGAACATGTTTTGGCACGACTGTGCTGCATATATTATCATGTTTTCCACTGTGTAAATGTATTAATGATAAATGCTATGGAATGATTAATTATAGCAGTACTCATACATTCTAATCTGATTTTAAGTGTGTTTAATTCTGGTTAAATGCATTTGTTTTTAAATCCATGTAATGAATGGTGAACCGAGAGGTTGAGTGAGCCTGGGTAGTGAAAGGTACACTACAAATTGGTATAAAGCCAATGGGCTCGTTACATATACCATCTTCGAATTTCTTTAATAACAACTTACAATATAATTAAAACTTATCCTGATTTATTTACAGGCTTGCATGCATTCGAGGTCTCTGGATCCTTCTAGATAGGCTCTCGTGCAGGTATTGAGGTTTCATTTTACAACGTGCTTTAAGGAAAAAAAAAAGTACTCAAGCTCCATTGGAAGAAAGGGTTTGTCTTGGGGTATAGATATCATGGAATTTGTACCAAATGTCTGTAATTACTTCTTGACTGTACAATTCGTTTTAAAGAAAAACAATAAGGAAAAACCTCTATTGAAATGTGATTCCTTATTTTGAACTTTTTAAGTATTTGAATTACAGTAATTTTTTCCTCATGTACTATTGATACAAAATATTACTGTATTTATTCGCTCCAAGCCTGTGGATATATGGATCTTTTGTTTCTCCTTATTAATAGAATTTACCAGTGTCATTTCATCCATGTCTCTATGGTGGTTAAATCTAAGCACTCTTTGCATAATAAATTGTATTGGCTACAACAGACTCACTTCCTTGATAATTTTATATACATTGTTTTACGTAGTCTAAATAAAAATGGAAGATTTCGCTAGAATTACTCCAACTTTTGAAGTCTCGATGAGACTTGTTATATGAATGATTTAGATGTTGAATGATTTCATAATAAGTATTATTTGGGCAGTTTACTCTATAGGATATGCTTGATTAGATGATACCGCTCTTTGTATTTATCTATGACAATATAGGAAACCATTCTCCCTTCAATTGGTTTCATGTACTTCACCATCCCGTCCCTATGATATTCGAAGTGATACAGTCTTGGTATTCTTAATTTAGATGCATCTCTTAACTTCTCCATATTACAATTCTATTGCTAGCTGGGATAAATAGAAAATTTATTCAATGCAAGTAATTAACATGTAAGGGTTTATACCATAGTTTTAATCTACTCCAAAAGTAACATAATTTGTAGAACTACCTCTTCCAGCATTATCTAGATATTCTCTTTCAACTATTAGATCAAATGAAATAACATTCATTATGCAAATTTAATCAACTGAGTTAATTCGTCTAAATTTCGATTTAGAAGCATTCTGTGAGCCCTTAAATCAAACAACATTTGATCAGATTTTAGTCCACAATCATACTTCTAACCAGGATAAAAAAGATACCTTCCACTAGCTATCAAATCATATATCATTCTACCAAAGTAATAATAAGATAACGTATCTGAACAGTTTCCGTATAACAAATGGGAACAACCACGTTCCTCCCAACTGTAGAATAGGCAACAATTTTACTTGTCGATTCACCCCCTAGCCTGACCATGAATCCATGAGGGCGAACTTGGAAACTCCTCCTCAACAATGTCCTTCAACTCCAGTAGATTCCTCTTGCCTCACACTCAACCGTAGTGTTCATAACAACAAGAGAATCCATAGTCTCTTTTCCCCCAGCATACTAGACAACGTCGTGCTTCCTCACATATGCTATATAATAAAACAATTATTTTTGCCTAGGTCTTTCTTCCCCCTTGGGAATTTTTGCAGCTTTATAAATCCCTGATTTTTAGGGGCTTCCAATGGCCAAATCTCTGATTTTCCACTTGTAACAATCAGCGCAGAGGTAGTTCCAACATGTTTCCCACTCATGGAGTCATGGTCAGCTAATTTTTAACATGGCTATTCCATTTGTCTCCTGCAATTAATATAGAATATTTTTTTTTTCGTACAAGTGTCACAATTAAGTAGTTAGTTGGGTAAAATTAGATCTATGTCCAACAGTCATAATAATTTATTACAATTATCGAATTCGAAATTTGGAATTTCCATAAATGGAAATTTTTTTCCAAATTTGAATTTACTAAAAACGGAATAATTTTCCTACCAATTTTAAATTTCAAAAATAGTTTATTTTTGGGGATGTCACATCCTTTCCCCCTTCAATAAAACACTGTACTCAGTTTTCATTCCTTTCTTGGAACAAGATTGGATGAGATTTCCACAAATCTCCTTCCAACTCCCAAGTGGCCTCCTTAGGACTCAGTTTCTTCCATTGCACCTTTACCTGAGCGACAACTCTGTTCCGAAGTGCTATTTCTCTCTGGTCCATAATTCACAGGGGTTCCACCTGCACCAAGTTCCAATAAATCATATGAGTAGGGTCATGTACATACTTTTTCAACAAAGAAACATGAAATACATTATGAATTCTTAAATTCGCTGGGAGTGCAAGTTGGTATGCTACGAGTCCAATTCGAGCTAGTATCTTGAAGGACCCACGAAACCTAGGTGCCAGCTTGGCACAATTCTCTAACTTCAACGAACTTTTTCGGGCTTTGACCTTGAAACAAACATGGTCTCCCACTTGAAATTCAAGTGTCTTCTTTTCTGATCTGCATAGCTCTTTTTTCTGTCCTGTGCTTCTTTTAAGTTCTATTGTACCTTCCTTACCATGTTCTCCATTTCTTCGAGCATATCTGGTCCAACCATGAGTCTATCAGTTGGGTTATCCCAGCTAATTGGAGTCATACACTTTATGTCATGCAGTACTTCTAAAGGTCTTAACTTAGCCGAAGTTCGATACCCATTGTTATATGCAAATTCTACCAAGTGTAGATAGTCCTCTCATTTGTTCGGTTTTGTTCTTATGTACATGCAGAGCATATCCTCTATGATTTGGTTTGTCCTTTCGGTTTATCCATTTGTTTGTGGATGATAACTCATACTGAAATTCAGATTAATATTTATCCCTACAAACAATTCCTTCCAAAAAGCGGATGTGAGTTTTACGTCTCTATCCAAAATCACCATTTTAGGAATACCATGTAGTGTAAAACTTTCTTTCATAAATATTTCAAGAATGTTTATAGCTTTAAAACTACAGGAATAAAGTGTGCAGACTTACTGAGTTTATCGATTACCACCATGATAGAATCATTTTGTTTCTAAGTTTTAGGAAAACCTGTTATGAAGTCAAGTGATATGGTCTCCCATTTCCATAATGGTACTGGTAATGGATATAATAGGTCGGCTGGATGTTGGTGTTCAACCTTAACCTGCTGACAATCTTGGCACCTGGTAAAGTATTATGTTGTTTATCCCTTCATATTAGGCCAGTAAAATAGTTTTCTAAGTGTTTTTATTGTTTTCTGGTATCCTGGATGGCCAGAACACGGTTTCTTATGCACTTTTTCCAAGACTACTAACTTTAGCTCTCCTGAATCTGGTATGTAATTTTTTTTTTTAAATCGTAATAGTCCCTTCTTGTTGATACTTAGATCTAGTTTATCTGAGTTTGTGGTACTGTTGTGTAATTCTACTCTTATATTAGTGTAATTTTTTATGTTAATACCTGTTGTCCTTGTTCTTTGTTCCAGATCACTTTCTGCCTTGCTGATATTTATCTCAAATAACCCATGGACTCTTCTTCTTAAAGCATCTGCTACCTTATTTTCCTTACCCTTGATGTGTTTGACCTCGAAGTCGAATTCATTCAAGAAGGCTAGCCATATTTCTTGTCTTATGTTAAGATATGGTTGGCTAAACATATATTTTACACTGCTATTATCCATCAATAGTAGAAATTTTCTGCCCATTATGTAGTGTCACCACATTTTTAAGGCATGTATTACCACGACCAATTTTAAGTCATCAGTGACATAATTTCGCTCATGTTCTTTTAATTTCCGGGAATCATAACAGATGATGTGTCCTTCCTGAGTTAGGACACCACCTAGTCCTTCTTTACTAGCATCAACACATACGGTGAAGTCTTTATCCAAGTCTTCTACCCTCAATATGGGTGCAGTTGTCAATAATTCCTTCAATTTGTTAACACTGTCTTGACACTTCTATGACAAGTTAAACTTGGTCCCTTTCTTTTGTAGTGATGTAATAGGGTAGGCTATCTTGGAAAACCCTTCTATAAATCTGCGGTAATATCGAGTGATTCCCATGAATGACTAGATATCCACTACATCCTTAGGTACTGACCATTCCATAATGGATTTTGTCTTCTCAGGGTCTATGGCAATGCCTTCTGCTGAAATTACATGTCCTAGATATTGTATTTCCTTTTGATAAAAGTCACACTTATCAAATTTGGTGTACAGTTTGTGTTTCCTCAATGTTTTCAAAACTATTCTTAAGTGTTCATCCTGTTCTTCCTCCATTTTTGAATAGACCATAAAATCATCGACAAATATTACTACGAACTTCTCTAAGTACTGACTGAAAATATTGTTCATGAGACACATAAATGTGGTTGGCACGTTAGTGAGTCCGAAAGGTATGACTATGAATTTGTAGTGTCCATATCTTGTTCGAAAAGTTGTTTTTTTACATCCTTGTCCTTTATCCTCACTTGATGATAACCAAATCGTAAATCCAACTTTGAAAAGATCTTGGCCCGACCTACTTGATCGAACATATCATTTCTCCTAGGTAAGGGATACTTGTTCTTAATAGTCATTTTATTCAATTGTCTATAGTTGATACATAGTATTAGAGTACCATATTTCTTTTTCACAAAGAGGACTAGTGCTCCCCATGGTGAAACACTGGGTCTGATATACTTTTTGTCCAACAATTCCTGCAGTTGTATCTTTAGTTCTGTCAATTCAGGTAAAATCATTTAGTAAGGTGCTTTTGAGATAGGGGCTGATCCAGTTAGTAAGTCTATGGAGAAGCCTATTTCCCTTCTAGGAGGTAATTTTGGTATCTCATCAACAAATATGTCTCCAAACTCACATAGGATAGCAAAGTCTTCTAAACTCACATAGGATAGCAAACTTTGGTTTATCCTTTTTTTCTAACATATTCGTTACTTGGATGGCATAAACTTGACATCCTTTTCTCATACATTTCTTGAATTGCATCGCTGAAATTTGTCTAACTAATACAGGTTTTGGTATACCTTGGGTTGTTCTAGTGGTGCCATAATCATCTTTATAGTTAAGTGTCTTTGCATAACAATCTAGTATTGCTTTGTGCCTTTCCAACCAATCCATTCTAATAATCATATCATAAGACCCTAGTGGTAGGATATTCAGACTTGTTCTTATGTTGTGTCCATCTAGGTTGAACTCAAAATCAGACATAAAGTCAACTACTTTTCTTTTGGTTCCTATTGCTAGTTGTACCAACCATGATTTTGCGTGTTTCGGTTGTTTAAGTTTGTTTGACTCTACTACATCAGGAGTAACATATCTTAACGTAGCTCTAGGGTCAATTAAAACATAAATTCGAGTGTTATTGATTTTACCTTCGATCTCTACCACAGAGGACTGGTGGTCATCTTGTTGGCCATCTATGGTTGCATTTATCCAATGCAGGCTTCTGCCCACGTCACCCACTGTCGAGGCTTCCTGCAAATTATGAACAACGGTTTCATTTGCTAAAATTAAATGTGGACAATTCCTCCTTAGATGAAGTCCTCCATATTCCCAACACTTTAATGGCTCGCGGGGGTTGTCCCCAAATTTCTTCATTCCCAGATTTACCATTTTTCCACTGCCTTGTGTATTTAGATGCTTGGAGTGAAAATCCTTTCTTGGAAAACTTTTTATTTCATTTCGATAAGGAGCCTACTGGTATCCCTTCTTCCACCGGTTCATTCGATTTTGTTTCTTATCCTTCTAGGCTTTGGGAAACTCTACCCGATGTTTATACTCGTCGTAACACATTCGTGCTTTCCTAAATACTTCACTTAAGGATTTGGGGTTGTCAAACTCGATTCTGTCCCTGTAGTACTGTGTTAAACAACTTAAGAATCGTTGGATTTTCACCTTATCCTCCCAGATGTACGGTACGAACCTTAGTAGTTCCAGAAATTTATTTATATGGTCCTCCATCGTCATCTGTCCAAGTCATAACTCATAAAATTATTTCATTTTCCTTTCATAATACCTTTTAGAAAGGTACTGGTTTTTGAAATACTTCTTAAAGTCAGACCATTCCAACAGTTTCTCCTTCAAGCCATTGGCCAATTTCAGGTCTTGCCACCAAATGCTGGCCTTCTCTTTCAGATTGCAGATGGCCTTTCTGACCTTCATATTGCTGGAATAGTTGTATATCTAGAAGTATTTTTTGATGTCCAACAACCATGCTTCAACTTCTTCTCCTGTCTTGGATTTTCCATCAAAGCTAGTTGGTTTAATATTTTTAAATTCTCCTTCAAGGTGGTCTACTTGTTTTCTTTTTTTGACTGCTTTAATTTTGTCTTCAGTTGAAGGTGTTCCTTCAGATGAACTGTCTCATTTTTCTGTTTCCAACCTAGAGTTCTTGGAGGCCCTTTTGTTGACCTCTTCGTCATGGTTATCATCCTTTGGGATTTTCTTAGTCACTATACTGCGTAGTAGGACTTCATTTATCTCTTGTTGTTCATATTGTGCTTTCGTCAATTTATCATTGTTTGCTTTGAAAACCTGCAGCTCAACAATCAGATTCCTCATTGTTTCCAATACTTCCATAGGAGATATTTCGTCACTATTTTGTCTTGTATCTCCATGAGGTCCCTATTCTGGATTTCCTTCCATCCTGATTTTTGCATCTCCTCATGAGCTGCCATAATTCACACAAACAAAAATGTTTTTTGTTTGTAACAAAAAGGTTTATTAGTTTTGCATAGATCGTAATATATGTTAAACATCTAATGTGGCCCTGTTCAGTTTCAGTATTGTAACCTTTTCTCTAATACCATATGTAATGATCCCCAAATTTACCAAAATAAATGATAATATATATATATATATATATATATATATATATATATATATATTCTTAGGACATTAAACCTCTTCTTTTTCGGACCACTTAACAAGAAAGAATTATAGTTACTGCATACGGTACACGTCATCAATAACTATATCACGATATTTTTTTCTTTACCAGTTATCAATATGACATTCTGACTTTATCATCTTACTGATTTCCCTTCTGAATTATTGAACACTGCATAGGGACAAAACTACCCATAAGGGTCAGGGTAGGAATACTATACTCTCGGATATTCTAAAGATTACTAACGGTTAGTAACCTACAAGACTTATACTATTGGCATCCCCTTTCATATAGTGTTACCAATTCCATATTTTAAAATTATCCACATTATTTTAAGGCCTTTAAATTCATCCCCTCTTTATACATAACCCATAGTATTGGTTTAAACAACAATGGTTATCCACGAGACAACACCCTCACCTTGAGTATGGTCACAACTCATGACCTATAAAGTTTATGCACTTACATCCTTGTTAAAGGAACATTTCTTCAATCATATTACTTTAGGTTTAAACAAAGGGATAATACATTAATTTTACATTATCGAGTACTAGTCTTGAGAACTTTGGTAGTGGTTTAACTTAATTGTTAATGACCTATTGTCTGGTTATCCACCTATCAGGAAATCGTTACACTTGCTGGACGAATTAGTTACTCCTCTAAACCGAGAGGGCGATAGGTCTGCAAGGAAACAATGTCGCCTGAATGGGAGGGGTGATTTGAAATAAAGCGTGAACCTACTTAAATGCACTTCACATCCTTCAATAAAAGGAGAAGAAGGTGGGACAATTGTGTCACATGTAGACATACATTTCCTGTCAATCCATTAAAGGTAGCAGTACCAGGAGTTATTATTGGTCACAGTGACCAATGTGGACCAGCCACCTCCATCGTGTCACATGGTGTAATACTAAAATGTAGTCTCCTCTAAACCCTTTCGGGTAGTTACTGAGACAGACCATTGTTATATTTCCCTGTGAATCTATTCATGATTTTTACCCTACGTGATATCCATTATTCCTCTTTGTTATGAGCACGGTGGTATGTTTCGTTCTGAGTGTTGGTGAAGAAAACCCCAGGCATCCCATGCCCTGCTATCGATTAACAATTTTGGGGAGGGTTTCAAGAATAATGGTAGGGTTCTATACACCTACAACACCTTAGTAGTTTTTACTGAGGTGTAACCTGTTATTCGACTGGGAAATGCCCATGGCATACCTGATATTTTCCACACCATGGTTTAACTTTTATCAAGGCTACTCCTCGGTAAACCCAATGTCAATATCCATGTGCAACCCAAAAACTTTCTTTATGAGGGTTCTACGTCTAGGTGAGGAATTCTCTCTTCCTGCTTATTATTGGTTATATTCCACTGTACTCTTTGTAGATACCGGATGGTTTAAACTTGTGTACTTATATTAGAGATGATGAAGTCATAGCTCGACTCTTTGCACTGTGTGATGTTTCTTGGCTGCTATGTAAGATTTGTTTAAGTCAGGGATTTATCCCACTGTCCTGTTCGCGCTTGTACAAGAATAAATAAGAAATTTTGATCCCCACTGCGTAATTCATTTTGGGAGAAAAGGATCTTAGTGAATCCCCACGTGGTTCTAGCTCTTCCTTTCCTGAAACTAATTGAAGAATAAGAGGGAAGAAATCCCCTAGAACAGTCTGTAATCCAAAACTACGCATTCACTCTCGAGTACATTTCATGTTGTGTGCCACTTATGATTATGGTTTGCGATTGTTTCTCGATTATGTCCTTTCTGAATAGATTAGTTATGTTGGATTTCTATGAGCTAATGATGGGACCCTTTTCTTTTAACTGCGAGGGTACCCATCAGATGATTCTTGGTACGCTCCACCCATTGGGTTCTTGGGTGAATACCTCACTAATATACAACGAGAGGATGACGTTGTTCCAGCATCATAAGCTAAGTGAAATATTTACACTTATTTGCATTACTTTTTTGAAATTGTTTTGTTTGAGTGATTATAATATATACCATCTTCAAATTTCTTTAATGACGACTTACAATCTAATTAAAACTTATCCTGATTTCTTTATAGGCTTGCGCACATTCGAAGTCTTCAGATCCTTCTAAAGAGGCTCTCGTGCAGGTATTCGAGTTTCATTTTACAGTGTGCTTTAAGGGAAAAAAAGAAGTACTTAAGCTCCATTAGAAGAAATGGTTTGTCTTGGGGTATAGATATCATGGAATTTATACCAAATGTCTGTAACGACTTCTTTATTGTACAATTCATTTTAAAGAAAAACAATAAAGAAAAACCTCTATTGCAATGTGATTCCTTATTTTGAACTTTATAAGCATTTGAATTACAGTATTTTTTTCCTCATGTACTATTGATATGAAACATTACTGTATTTATTCGCTCCAAGCCTTTGTATATACAGACCTTCTGCTTCTCCTTATTAATAGAATTTACCAGTGTCCTTTCAGCCATGTTGTTACGGTGGTTAAATCTAAGTAGTCTTTGCATTATAAATTATATTGACTACAACAGAATGACTTCCTTTATAATTTTATGTACATTGTTTTACGTAGTCTAAATAAAAATGGAAGATTTTGCTAGAATTACTCCTACTTTTGAAGTCTCGATGAGATTTGTTATATGAATGATGTAGATGTCGAATATATCAGAAATAATGTACTAGCAGCTTATGCATATATACATAATCATATATATATATATATAATTTGTATCTGTGGAATCATTTGTATGGTTTATATATGTATATAATCATTCACATATATATACAGGTATATTCATTATGTCATTTCATAATAAGTATTATTTGGGCAGTTTACTCTATAGGATATGCTTGATTAGATGATACCACTCTTTGTATTTATCTATGACAATATAGGCAACTACTATCCCTTCAGTTGGTTTCCTGTACTTCACCATCCCGTGCCTATGATATTCGAAGTTATACAGTATTGGTATTCTTAATTTAGATGCATCTCTTAACTTCTCCATATTACAATTCTATTTCTAGCTTAGATAAATAGAAAGTTTATTCAATGCAAGTAATTAACATGTAAGGGTTTATCCTATAGTTTTAATCTACTCCAACAATAACTTCATCTATAGAACTACCTCTTCTAGCATTATCCATATATTCTCTTTCATCTATTAGATCAAATGAAATACCATTCATTACGCAAATTTAATCAACAGAGTTAATTTGTCTAAATTCCGATTTAGAAGCATTCGGTGAGCCCTTAAATCAAACAACATTCGATCAAATTTTAGTCGAAAATCATACTTCTAACCAGGATAAAACAGATACCTTCCACTAGCTATCAAATCATATATCATTCTACCAAAGTAGGAATAAGATAACATATCTGAACAATTGTCGGATAACAAATGGGAACAACCACATTCCTCCCAACCGTAGAATAGGAAACAATTTTACTTGTTGATTCACCCCCTAGCCTGACCATGAATCCATGAGGGAAAACTTGGAAACTCCTCCTCAGCAATGTCCTTCAACTCCAGTAGATTCATCTTGCCTCACACTGAACCGTAGTGTTCATAACAACAAGAAAATTCATAGTCTCTTTTCCCCCATCATACAAGGCAGCGTCCCGCCTCCTCACATATGCTATATAATAAAACAGTCCTTTTTGCCTAGGTCTTTCTTCCCCCTTGGGAATTTTCGCAGCTTTATAAATCCCTAATTTTCAGGAGCTACCAATGGCCAAATCACTGATTTTCCACTTGTAACAATCAACCCAGAGGTAGTTCCAACATGTTCCCCACTCATGGAGTCACGGTCAACTAATTTTTAACATGGTTGTTCCATTTGTCTCCTGCAATTAATATAAAATATTTTGTTTTCGTACAAGTGTCACAGTTAAATAGTTAGTTGGATCAAATCGGATCTCTTTCCAACAGTCATAATAATTTATTACAATTATCAAATTCAGAATTTGAAATTGCCATAAATGGAAAAAAATCCAAATTTGAATTTACTAAAAACAAAATAATTTTCCTACCAATTTCAAATTTCGAAAATACTTTATTTTTTGGGGATGTCACATGATTGCAGGGTCTTCTTCCCTCTGATATTCCCAGATTTATGATTACTATGAATCCAGAAAAGGTACTCAGGTTCTAAGATAGGGCTTGGGATTATTCGTTGATACCAAAAAAAAAAAAAAAAAAACGATGTTTAATCTAGGTTAACATTTCCAGACTCTTATAGTAGGTTGAATGAATTTATCTCTATAATTGGCTTGTTAGAAATTAATGGAAAGGAACTCCATTATCTTAACACCTGCAAGTAGTACTACCTATAATGGGTGGGTGTACAATGTTTACTAATTCTGATTTTGGAATTTAAACATATCAAGTATAAATATGTACATATCTCTCTTTAAAGGCTTTTGCTTCTATGTATCGCATCATAAAAACAACCTTTCATTTGCGATGTATTTGATCTGATATAAACTTTGGTTATTATTACAGTTATGAATATGAAATATTTACTTGATTTCCCACATGTTCTTTATAAGGATGGACTGGTGGTATGAGGCATTTGATTTTCTTTTTAAAGTAACATAGATACTAGATACAGTCATTTTTTTTTTATAAAATAGATTCCCATATCTATGCAGGTCTCTGTCATACATACATACATACATACA
>ML778413.1:975152-1035184 GCA_009831015.1 Picea engelmannii
TTTATACCTCTCAGGAAGCCGAATTTGTCTTGAAGATCTTCTCAACTGATTATCTTCCTCCCCACTTTGTGAAGATCTGTCTTCACCTCTAGGTGAACTGTGACTGCTTGAATTGTCCATATCACTGAGTCCTTCTTGCTGCTGTTGCTTCTATTACTGCAGGGATGGTTGTTGTCGCTGTGGGAATGGTTGTTGTTGTGTGGGTTGTTGCTGCTGCTTCCCTTCTTTAACTCCTTCATCGGGAAGTCTCTGTCATTCCTCATGACTGTTGTCGTCATGATTTCCTGCTTCCTTCTCATGGAAAAGTACATCTCTACTTGCAAATACTTTGTGAGTAGTAGGATCAAACAGTTTGTATGCTTTAAATTCAGAACAATACCCAATGAAAATACATTTAATGGATTTAGCATCCAATTTCCTTCGATTCTCCTTTGGAATATGTGCAAAAGCCTTACACCCAAATAATTTCAAATTATGAACTACAGGTTTGGAACCATACAAGGCTTCGAGAGGAGTAACATTATCAAGACACCTTGTTGGACTTCTATTCTTTAAATAAACTGTAGTATTTATGGCTTCAGCCCAAAATGCATTTGAGAGATTCTTACCTTTCATCATATTGCGTGCACACTCTACCAGAGTTTTGTTTTTCCTTTTAGCGACTTCATTTTGCTGTGGAGTGTGAGGTACTATAAACTATTATACTATTCCATTATCTTTGCAATATTTGATGAAGTCCCCTGATTTATACTCTCCCCCTTTATCTGAACGGAGGATTTTGATGGATTTTCCTGTCTACTTTTCCACCATGGTTCTGAATTCCTTAAAGTAATCGAAAACATCACTTTTTCATATAAGGAAGTAAACCCATGTGTATCTCATGCAATCATCAATAAATAGCAGAAAGTAAAATGCACTCCTCAAGACCTAGTCTGCATAGGCCCACAAACATCAGTATGCACAAGATCTAACACATCTCTCTTTTTCTTATCAAGATTAGAGGGGAATTCATCTCTGTGCATATTTCCTAATGCATATCCATCACAAGCAACCTTCTCATTCCTTAACATGGGAAGTCCTTCAACCATATTCGTTTTCTGTAATAACAATAAACCAGGATGATTGATGTGTCCATACCTTTGATGCCAAATAATCTCTATTGGCATAGTGGCAGAAGTTAGTCCATGATGTGCTTTGCTGGTAACATCAAGTTTGTATAGACCTCTTGCTCTGACTCCCGTTGCCATAGTTTGGAAGTGGTCCAACAGATCCTTCACTATGCAATAATTCTTGAAGAATTCAACCTTCAAGTTCTGATCTGTAATGGTGGACACAAAGATCGAATTTTTCTTTATTCCTGGCACATACACCACATTGTGAATGTGACGAACAATACCATTCGACAATGTCATAGGAATGTCTCCATATCCCTTGATCTGATGAGTGTCGTCATCTCCAAGATATATGCTGGCACCATTCTGTGTTTCTTTAAAATTAGCATACCAATTTTTATTACAAGTCATATGTACTGATGCTCCAGAATCCACAAACTAGGCATCTGAATCATCAGTTTCAATAGATAAAGCAGCGTTGGACACAAACAGCCTAAGATCCCATGAGTCAAAATTCAGGGGTTCATCAATATCATCACTAGCAATAAATAATTTGAGATCTTGATTTGAATATTTTTCTTCATAATGACCTGAATGCGTTCTAGGTTTATTCCTAGCCTCATCACTTTTCTTCTTATGAGAGTATTTAACCATATGTCTAGGTCGACCACAATAAAAACAACTCTTAGACTCATTCCTGTCAGATTGCATACCTTGATTTGGAGATTGTCTTCTCTGCGATGAACTGCCTCTCTGCCATGAACCGCCTCTGTGCCATGAACTGCCTCCTCTGCCTCTTACTCTTGATCCCCCTCTCGCAGATCTATTATTTGACCATAGTGCCAAATATTTACTCTGAGGCTTCATATTCCCGTGCCTCTCTTCCTCTTGCAGAAAAATACCTGTCAGTTCTTCAAACGTAGGAGGTTTCTCATTTGTTGCAAGACCTGTTATGAACATATGATAATCTTCTAGCATACCATTCAAGGTAATAGTCACTAGATCAGTATTGGAAACAATTTCCCCTATATTTACTAGCTTGTCTTTCACCTCTTTAATGCGACCCAAAAATGAACTAACAGATTCATTTCCATCCATCTTAATGCCTAGAAATTTAGTTTTCAGGAACAAAATGCAATTTGTGTTGCTAGTTTCATACAATGCTTTAAGAGCTGTCCATGTTGTAGCAGAAGTTGTAGCTTCTCTAATATGTGGAATTATGTTATCTTTAACTGAAATGCGCAACAATACCTTTGCCTTGTTTTCGCTCTTCTCCCAATCTTGGATCTGTGCTGCTGTCGCACCTGCAACTGCATCAAGTTTCAGTTCAGTTCCCTTCACAATGTTCCAGACACCATAGCCCTCCATGAGCATCTGCATCTTGAATTTACATTTAATGAAGTTCGAGCCATCTAACTTGTTGGCTTCGTTGAGGTAGGTCACTGCCAGAGGATTCGCCATCACTGCAATCTAGTCTCTGCAAGTGAATCAACAAGGATATGCAACTTTATGTCGCTCTGTCTTCGAATACCACCGATCCATATCAATCTTGGTTTTCACACATTAAATCTCACAAATAATATTCTCTTGAATAAACTTTAATATCCACTTTTAAAGTTTATACTTCAAAATTATCCACTGTTAATAAACTTTAAAATAAAACCCACTTTAATAAACTTTATATTCCAGATAAAGTTTAAACTCCACATGCATTCACTTTAATAAAAAAGCGAATAACACACTATTCACTTCACTTCACGCTTCAAAAAGAAATATCCACCCCTTTTGTTTTTAATAAGAAACTCAAACTATAATCATGCAAAACTCCAAAAAAAGTTTATAACTTAAAAATATCCACTTGTAAATATCCACCTTATAATTATTAAATTTCTTAAAAAAACTCACGATTTGCTCTTCGTTCAACTCCAAGCATGAAAAGCTCACAAAAATTTTGCATTCATGATCCAATGGGGATCCACGCTCACCACGAAATACCACACATGCAATCAAACTCCACTTGTGCACCCGATCTGAAAAAAAACTCACACATGCATGCACGATTTTTCACCTCCATGATTTCAACCAGACGGATTTGCTCACGTGTGTTCGATCCACATCGGGTTCACTCCAGGTAAAGGGCATTCCATGTGCCTCTCACAGCAATTGGTAGCTCCTCTCCCACACAGCTACAGGCAGCTCCTCTCCCATACAACACAGACTCAGAAATTCTCTCCTTCGCGCAGGTCATGTCTCTCCTCACACAACAATTGCAGAGATGGAAAATAACGATCTCCAATAACACCTCCAGCGATTCACTCGATTTCGATCTCCAACAATGGCAATGAATCTCTGACAGACTGATCTTCAACATGCGATATGTTCAACAGAACCTTGCTCTGATACCAAGATAAAATATGCAAAACAAACACGGTGAGGCTACGCTCACTTCTGTATTATTCAATGAAGACGGATTACATACTTATATAGGAAAATACTTGACCGAGTCAGTTATATGCAAACCAAAGACAACTAGAATCTTAACTAAGAACTTACTCTTAACATGCCTACAACTGACTCTCACAACTGAAGCTTATAACTGGTGCTTACAACTGGCGCTTTCTCCATTATTTCCAAGTGATTTCCCATTCCCCTTAGAGCAAATCCCATTGATAGTCTTTGGTACAGGGACGCACAGTTACCCTTTCCCCTTACTGGGTGAAGGTATTAATCGGTTCTCTTTCTTCGAATTATCCCTTAGAAACACTCTTCTCTACCCATCATCTCCTGTAAACTCTATCAAACCCTATATTTTTTGTCTAAAATTATTTACATTCGAATATTTGAATCATTAGGACGAATTTGGTAAATATAATAATAAATTATACATTGTTCACCAAAATCCAAATTAAGAAAAATGCCATAGTAATTTGCTTGGCCCAAAATATATGGTGAACAAATTCCTATCCCCGAGTCTTTTTTTGTTAATTAAAGCGGTGCAATAATTACCCTGTGAGAGATATTTTAGCATGTAAAAGATGAGAAACAAAAATATCGTTTTTGAATCCGTAAACAAAGTTAATTTGTCTACACATAAGCAATGGTTACATTATTTTTTCACATCTACATTTGTTTAAACTTTATCACAAGCTTCAATGATTGACTCTATTTTAGAGAATTTAATTAATTCCTTATAATTTTTAGGGAATTAATTTTCAACCGAGTAGACCATACCAAAAAGAAAAAATGAATCATTCACAAAAATTTGAGGTACCTGAACAGTTCACAACAATAATTTCCATTCACAAAAAAAAGTACCACTCCAGATCACCTCCAGGCAGAAAGGATTTTTCTGCATTCAAGAAATGTCATGAAAAATATTAAGTTAAAAATTTTAGAGCAGTGAGAGGATGAGGGTTATATTTAGAAAATTATTTAAAAACATTTTGAATCCTTTATAGAAATATCTAGCAATATTAATTTATTTATTGATGTTCGTGGGATAAGAACAATGTCTAAATATTCAAAATGAAATTCATAATTAACAACAATGATAATGTAACTTACCAACGAAGTCCCACGGCTCATTCTTGTAGATATAAACCTAGGGAATAATGTCAATCTTTATCTTCCAACATTGAAATTTCCTTTTGAAATAATAAGCTACTAATTCTTCATCCGTCGGATGAGAACTAAACCTTGGAGGAAAATATAGGGGGGCATTATAGCTAAATGCAAAAGGAAATGCAACAACATAGAAGCTATGGATTTTCCAGCTAAATTTGGCTTGATTTCTTTTGATTATGAAAACAGACACATATCCCTAGGTTTCTAACATTTAAAAATCATTTAAAGTAACGGGGAAAACACATCTACTTCCTTGATCTTTTTCGTGTCAAGATAACTTCAGTGAATCCTTCTCTACAATAGTAAAACCACCTAGTATTAAATCTAAATAACATTCTACAACACAACACTACACATAAGGATTTAATTGAAGTTTTCAAACAATAAAGAGAGTGTGCATGCTACAGCAAGATAAATTACTCCGTAACAAATCTGAACATTATCATGAGTTTACAAACTAAGATATAAACATAAACAAAGTATAAAATCCTCCGATAACATTCTCAGAAAACTCTCTATCAATTTCTACTTCTTCTCTATCTCTTTGTGTCTCCTAAAATAAAAAGTATATGGATATATATACAAACTCTTAGTCGGTTAAATTGCCCCTTCATTATAACTAAGTTGAATTTGGCTTTTCGAAAACATTAATAGTTCATTTCCCCTTTGGAATTCGATCAGCCAGAAATGAAACAATGTGGAGATGATGATCAATGAATAAAACGATTAAGGCGGTGATAATACATTTATGAGTTGTGGTATCTCTTCACAAATCGATCAGTTGAGATAAGTCGTCCTTTTTGTAGTGAAATCATTAATCTCTTACATTCTCCGCCTTAATCATTTCACCCCCCCAAAAAAACTTGCTTTATTACAGTTCACAAACCCTAATGTTCTTTATCTATATCTCAAATATTTCCTTGGACAAGGGCTTTGTAAACATGTCTGCAACCTAATATTCAGATCTGCAAAACTCTATAAAAATTTCATCATTGTTTATCAACTCTTGAATAAAATGATATTTTCTATCAATACACTTATTTTTCTTGTGGAAATCATGATTACATGATAGTGCAATGGTTGATTTATTGCCACAGAAAATATGAGTTGGTTCTTGTTGTTCATGCAACAAATCAGTCATAATACTTGTCATCCACACATTCTGGCATCCAATTGTTGTTTTTGCAACAAAATCTGCCTTAGCGGGGATGATAAAGTCACAATGGGTTGCTTCATTGAAGCCCAAGCTATAGCTCCTGATCCAAAGATGAACCCATATCCCGATGTGTTTTTTTGGTCATCTACACTACCTACAAAATCACCATCAGTATATCCAATCAACTTAAAATCTGAATCTGATGTGTACTGGATGCCATAATTAGTTGTTCCAACAACATATCTTAGGATCATTTTTCCATCTTGCTAATCAGATCTCTTCAGCGTCTCCATAAATCTAGAAATCAAACATACAACAAACATAATATCAGGTCTTGTTGCTTTCAAATATATAATACTTCCAACCAGTCTTTTATATAGAGTCAGATCAATAGACGAACCCTCATCCTTCTTACTGAGTTTTGTTCTAGTTTCAATTGGTGTTACAGTTGGTTTACAATTCACCATCCTGAACCTTTTCAATATGTCCTTTGCATACTTAGTTTGAAAAATACAAATATCATCTTCAGATTGATTTACTTCAATGCCAAGAAAATACTTCATCGTTCCTAAATCAGTCATTTCAAACTCAATTTTCATGGTTTTTTTAAACTCGTCCGCTGAAATATTTCTAGTGAAAATTAAAGCATCAACATATAAGCATACAATCAAGAGTTTACCTTCCTGATTTACCTTTGTATATAGATTTGTCTCACTTGGACTCTTGTTGAATCCTTCACTATTCAAGTATTCGTCAATTCTGCTATTCCATACTCTGGGTGTTTGTTTCAATCCATATAATGCTTTCTTTAAGCTGTAGACCTTACCTTCTTGTCCATCAATATCATATCCTGGAGGTTATTTCACATAAACCTCGTCTTCCAAAATGCATATTTTACATCCATATGGTACATGCACCATTTATTGTGAGCACCAACGACTGATACCATTCTTACTGTATCAAGCTTGGCTATAGGTGCCAAAGTTTCATTATAATCAATATCAGGCTATTGACTGAACCCCTGAGATACAAGCCTTTCCTTATGCTTTTCAACTTCACCTTCAACATTTAACTTAGTCTTGTAAATCAATTTAACACCAATACAATTTTTATCTTCAGGAAAATCTACAAGTTTCCAACTGTTATTCCTTTCTATGGCATCAATTTCTTCATTCATGGCTTCTACCCAAAACTTTTTTCTTAACAACGTCATCAAAATTTATAGGACCATATGCAATTAATGCAAAATTTGAAACTTTATCTACTTCATCATTTTTCAAATACAATTCTCTTAAAATTCTAGTCTTTTTACCTGTAATTTTGTTATTTAATGAAGATAAAGTAATATTTGGTTCATTACTTACCTCTGATCTTGTTTTTTGTCCACCATGACCTAATGGCTCACCATGCTCATAAGTTCTAGGCATTCTTAGTTTTGATGGGCTGGCTCTTTGTGATTTTCTTACATGAGTTCTTGTTGCAAGTGTATGTGACTGTGGAATCAATTGTCAACCTTTTACTTCCTGCTCATCTCCATCATCATCTTCATGAGATATTTCATCTGCCCATGAAACAATTTTTTCAGTGCTACCATCACAAGCCTCTTCTTCTTTGAAATCAACATATCTGTTGATAGCATGCTTCTTGGTGATGGGATTATAGAGTCTGTATGACTTAGAATCCTCACTGTATCCGAAAAAGACACATTTCTCACTTCTGTCATCCAACTTTCTCCTCATCTATTCAAGTACATGTGGATAAGCTACACACCCAAAAATTCCTAAATGGGATACACTACTATTCTTACCATTCCAAGCTTCCTGGGGAGCTTGATTCTTTACACTCTTAGTTGGACTCCTTTTCAGAATATATATTGAACAAACAACTGCATCGCCCCAATATTTTTTTGGAATATGCTTCTCCTTCTACATACTTTGGTCCATATTCAAAATGGTTCAATTCTTCCTTTCTGCTACTCCATTCTTCTCTGAACTATAACGAGTAGTAAATTGTCTCTTAATTTGATGATACTGACAAAAATCCATGAAATTAGTTAGCATATACTCACTTCATTTGTCTGATCTCAAGACTTTAATATATTTTCCACTCTCCTTTTCAACCATAACTTTAAACTTCTTAAATATATGAAAATATTCAAACTTTTGCTTCAACAAATAAACCCAAGTTTTTCAACTGAAATAATCAATAAAATTCATAAAATAGACATTACCAGTCAATGAATATGTTTGCATTGGTCCACATACATCTGTGTGAACAAGTTTCAGTGTATCTTTAGCCCTGTATGAAACTCCAAAAATAAATGTATCCATGTGATGCTTTGCAGGTATGAAACTCTCACATGAGCTTGTTGGTTGCTGAATACTGGGAAACCTCTTCACCATTTGCTTCTTCTGCAACAAATATAAACCTACAAAATGTAAATGGCCATATCTCAAATGTCATAACCATGAATCATCCAAAACTTTAGTTTTATAAGCATTCAAAGAGTGAGTCAAATCATTTCTCATAATAAGTGGAAACATTCTATTCTTTGTCATATCTACTCTGGAAATCAACTGCTTACTTGGATACTTATCATAAATTGTACATACCTTGTTCTTGAAGAACACTATGTACTTTTTCTCTATGATTTTTCCAACACTTAACATATTGCATTCCATACTAGCTACATAATAAACATATTCTATTTTTCTTCTTTCATCATTCTTAATATAAACATGAATCAAACCTTTACCATTAACTCTTACCTTACAGTCATTACCCAACTTTACATGTGACTGAATATTGGTATCTAAACTGGAAAACAAGTTTTTATTTCCAGTCATGTGATTCCTACATCTGTTGTCCAAAAACCAAACATCATTTGAACTTTCTTGGGTGACATTACAAGTCAAAAACACAGGTTTCTAATCATCCTCTCACTCCTTTGCCATGTGTTGAGACTACTTTCCAACATTTGCTTACTTCTTCCAACACTTGTTAGCATAATGTCCAAATTTCTTATAATAATAACATTGTACCTTAGATTTATCATACCTTTGATTTCCTTGCTTCCAAGATCGATTGCTACTCCCCCTTAAGTTAGGAGGATTCTGTTGAGTTTTCTCCTCAGATTCTGAAAACTTTTTACTGTCTCTTTGACCAACAAATCAACCTCCTCTTCCTCTACCTCTGCCTCTAGTAACATCCAGCCAAAATTTGAAGGCAGTCTCTAACAGATTATCATATATAGACATGATGGATTCATGAGAAATTAGAGAAACAATTAATTCATCAATATGCATAAGACTAATATCTTTAAATTCTTCTATGGGTAAAACTACAGATTCAAAATTCTTTGGAAAATATCTGAGAACTTTCTCAATTATTCTCTTGTCTGAGAGGTCTTCACCATACTTCTTTAACTAATTCACAGCATTCATTATTAAAGTCATGAAACTATCAACTGACTCATTTTCCTTCATCTTCATAGTTTCCAAGTCCCTTCTCAAATTTTGAACCTTGACAGTCTTCACCTTGGATACACCTTGATAGCTAGTTTCAAGAGTGTCCCAAGTCTAGTTTGAAGATACTGAACTTGACACCTTCAGAAATATGCTTCCAGTTAGGCCAGGCTGAATAAGACCAAGGGTTTCGTTGTCTTTCTTTCTATTCTCGTTTAAACAAATCGACTCAGCATTTGTCAAAGACATTTTTGTTGCTTGGTCAATAGGCTCTAGATAACCAAAAATAACAAAATCCCAAAGATCTTGAGAATGAAGAATTTTTCTCATTATGATCAACCAAGAATCACAATTTCTTTCATTCAAAACAGGAATCTATGGTTGAGCCAAATTACTGTTTGTAGCCATTTCAAATCAGATTCCAAATCACTATATTCAATTACAATGAGGAACTAGAAATATTACAAGCTCTGATACCACAATGAAGGATGTAGAGTGATTCACAAAAAAATAAACATTTATTACGCGAGTTTCATCACTGTGTAACAACACTTGTAAGCTACAACTAGGTGTTTCTGCAACATGTTTCAGCAATATATTTCAACAGTGCTTGTAAGCTACATCGAGGTTTTTCATCAATGTGTTTCAACATGTGTTTCAACAAATAATAAGAGGCTATTATAGAAAAAAAAATCTTAAGTGAATGAGTCTTGCATCATACACACACATTGATTCTCATTTCTACACCAATCTTTTCAATAGGGGAATTATAACAACACACTAAAAACTCATGTTACAACAGAAAAATAACTTCATTGAATCCTTCTCTACAACAATAAATCCACCCATTACTTATGTACTAAATATAAATAGTATTCTACATCAAAACACTACACAACATAAGGATTTAACTGAAGTTTTCAAACAGTAAACAAAGTATGCATGCTATAGAAAAATAAATTACTCTGTAACAAATCTGAACACTATCATAAGTTTACAAACTCATATCCAAACATAAACAAAGTATAAAATCCCCTAATAACACTCTCAAAAAATTCTCTGTCAATTTATATTTCTTCTCTATCTCTCTGTGTCTCCTAAAATCATAATTATATGGATATATATACAAATTCTTAGTGAGTTAACTTGCCCCTTTGCTACACCTAAGTCGAATTTGTCTTTTCCAAAACATTAATAGTTCATTTCCCCTTTGAAATTTGATCATCCAGAAATGAAATGGTGTGGCGGTGATGATCAATGAATAAGGCGATTAAGGCGGTGATAATAAATTTTTAAGCAATGGTATCTCTCCAAAAATCAATCGGTTGAGATAAGCCGTATTTTTGGTGGTGAAATTATTAATTTGTGACAAAGATGAAATAAGTTACCAAACCCAACTGAATACCTTGAAATTATAAGTCTTATTCAAGTCTCTCATTGATCAAGGACCAAAAGTACACAAAACTTGAAAAATATGAAGTGATTTATTATATAATATGGAGATGGAGTGTCCAAATAACCAAGTTATATGTTTATCAGTGATCAAATTTGAATCACTAAATATTTTAATTGTGAGTTGAAGGATCTATATTCGCTCAACTCTTCTATTATCAAAAGTTGAAAAAATATCTGTATTTCAATTGACAAGAGTAAACTAGGTACACACCTCAAAAAAAATATTTTGAATAAAATATTGTCCTTCCAATTATTGAAAATATTAAAATTTAATGAACAACCACATACCTAACTTATCAAATGAGTTTAGCTTGATGGAGGATGGTTGTTATTCTCCCCACGTATGTTCAAAATTACAATATAAAACTTTAGACACAATAAAAAAAGAAATTTTTTTTGTGAACACCAATATCAACATAAGGATGTAATCTATGTATCCATATGATGCACGAGGAATGCATCTATGTATCCTTCTTAACCATGGGAGTTGTGTTCATTCTAGATCTAATTCAAAAGACGAAATTGTAATAGATCTTGAGGCCTTTGTTGAAGTGTGATAATTCTATCAACATAATATAAAAGCAATGAATAGATCATACTTACATTATAGGCCTCTAGGAACATGACAATCTAGCATCAATGCATCTATTGATAATTATTTAAGATAAGATGTTTATGTTTTGGAGCTTCCGAAGATCTGTGGAAACATAGAACTAAATGAAATTAGTCCGCAAAATCACCAAGTATGTTAATTTTTATTAAAAATATCCATTGTTCACTTTATGTTTCGAACCATGTGAAAATGCATGAAAGAGTGGGATGTTAGAGCATAATGCTAATGCATAAGTTTGATGAACATAAAAATTATGTTACCTTCTCCCTAGCTTTCTTAAGAATCCCAACCAATTTTTAAAAAGTCGTTAGAAGAATTAATGTTGCAAAGGATACGTCTCCTTGATCTTTGGCTTGGGATGAGGCAAGGGGAAGCCAATGTTTCTAGAAACAATAAGAAGATAACAAACAAAATGACACTATGGCAAGTGTTGGAGGCACATATAACAAAGAAAATGGCATTATGATGAGTGTTGGATTCGAAAACATGAAGTATGTTAACTAAATGTGATGTCAATTGCTGTATTGACAAGTATAGACAATGCTCATAACACATGAATTCAAATGGGGATTCACAAAGACAATGTGTCTAAGATTTTTTTAGTAAAGTTTCATTAAGTGACAGATAAAACATGTCAATATCATGGTAGAATATTTATCTATGTGTAAGCTATGTAATGGATTTAACAAGGTGTAGTGTATTAGGGAATATATAAGAGCCGACTAAAACATAGACCATTTTACTCTTTGAATTCCAAAGGTAAGTATATGGTGATGAACCAATGCTCTTTGACCAACTAAGCATTGGAAGTGAGGACATTGATGGGTTATTGAAAATCTAACCCTTCTTTTAACATTTTATGATATTTATTATCCTTCATGAATAACATGAATAACCAAGTAATTTTAAAAATTTACATTTATTTTAAGAATGTTTTTGAATTATCCTTTTAGAACAAGTTTGAACCCCTTAAAAACACTAAACAGTGCTAGAACGGGTTCAATTTCGATCGCTAATGTTTGCAAACCCTAATACATTCTTTGGAAAAGTTGGCCACCGTACATACATACTCCGAATAAATGATGTACCTGTTTATTTGTAAGAACGTACGGATGGATGGACTCAACGCTTATTTTAAATTAGTGGTCGACAGACAGATAACACCTTCTGAACTTTCCTGCCGGTGTCTTACGAATCGTAATCGGCATTTTATATATTTCTGCAGTGTGAAAGAGGTGCCTTTTATATATTTTTGCAGTTTGAAAGAGGTTTCTCGGCGTCACTTGCGGTAATGTAGCCCGAACGCGTCTCAAAGAGACGGGTGAAATAAGGCGACATAAAGTGCTAAAATCAAATTTGCTCTTTTCACTGTTGTGAAGATGACGTTGAAAGTAGCTCATTAATATCCATGACATCCATCCTTATCGCGGGTCTTCTTTTAGATCATTGAATGCTAGTATTCTTAAAGATTATGATGACTAAAAGTAGATATGTGGTTGGAACCAAAGCTTTATTTAAGCTGAAGGGGCCCGGGTGGCCAGAAGTTAGCATGTTAACATGCAACGCAAAGGAATATTGTCAAATAAAAAATGCTAAAACACTATCGCCATCTCCTTTTGGCAGCTATCTTATTTCTTTTATTAAACCTAACCTTATGGCACCTACCGTATTTTCTTTAATTATACCTTATTGGTTTACTTTTATAAATAACGCAGCCTGGAAGCTAGGGAAGGGAAGAGTCGTATAAAACCCTATTTTGTTTTTAACAACAACATATCGTCGCTTTAGCCATGGAAGAATGACCATGGAGAAGAATAAGTTATAAAAGGAATGTAGAACCCTTTTAGGGGATAGTGGATCAAACCGTTATCATTGATTCTTTTGGTGTGGCCTTTTATCGTTTATTAATATATACATGTCCATATGTTCTATGCACATGGCTTTTCTTTTGGGGTTTTTACATTGTCTTTGAGTCATATTTAAAATACTATAATAGGAAGCTGAAGTTGAGTTATATTTAAAATACTATAATCAATCTGAACTTGTGGTGTGTGATTTTTATATTATTTTTTTAAGTGTAATTAGATATAATTTATGTAATTGATTATATATGTGTGTGAATGTTGTTTTTTCTTTTAAGGTTTTATGAAGTTGAAGTTAGTGGTGTGTGATGTTTATCTTCTTTTTCTCTAATTGTAATTTGATATAACTTATGTAATTGATTATATATATATATGTATGTTGTTTTTCTTTTAAAGTTTTTAGTTATTTGAAATATTAAGAAAATTATTCAAAACAATATGAAGTAAATAGTATAAAGTGAGTGGTGTATAAAATTAATGTGAATAATATAAAGTGAATAGTGTATAAAATTAATGTGAATAATATAAAGTGAATAATGTATAAAATTAATGTGAATAATATAAAGTGAGTGGTGTATAACATTTGTCTTTTCATTCTATGTTTTAGTATAATTAAAATGAAATTATGTAATTAATTATTTATAATTAAATTATAAATTATTAATATATTATACGTTTTAGTATAACTAAAATGAAATTATGTAATTAATTATTTATAATTAAATTATAAATTATTAATATATTATAAGAAATTTAGAGACAATGCATGGTTACATATAGTTAAGATATATATAAAAAAATTGTTAAATGTATTTTTTTTAAATTTAAATTTTGAAAAAGAACAAATTTTAATAAAAATGGGTGAATTTTGACATTAGGCTAGTGAGTAGTGGCATTGAAGTGGAGAGGATCATTCACAAGGAACATTATGTTGTTTTAACTACTTTTTCAACATTTCATATAGAGACTAATAAAGTGTGTGATTCTCTTTCTTTTTCATTTTCTCTTTGTCAATAGAGCTAGAAGAGTTACAATTTATATAGGTTAAGTAATTATTCTTCTAAAAAAATGACATTTTATATTCATCATCTTTAGCATTCATTTAAACGAAATTGTGACACTCTTAGATATTGATTTTTAAGTTCACCTAAAACAAACTATCACTTATAGATGTAAAAATTCGTTAGTCTTTTAAATATCGTTTTCATTGACAAATACTTTACCTTTATTTTAACTTTTCCATGTACAAAAATTTCATTATAACTTAAAAATCCTTAAAACACAATTTATATATAAAACCAATGTATCATTTTTTTTTAAATACAACCAAATAAAAGTTAATTTTTATTTTTTAAATACAACTAAATAAATGTTAATTATTATTCTTAAAAACTAAGATATTGTATTTTAATAATTAATTTTTTTTTTAATACAACCAAATATAAATGTTAATTATTATTCATAAAACCTAAGGTATTATATTTTTATCCTTACTCTAAAGTATCACTTGATAATGACCTCATAAAAACTATGATTTTAATAAATATAATTTTTTTTTATATTATTATAATTCTTGGGATCACTTTGTTCTGTGCTTACTTAAATGTATATATTGTTTTGTAGCCTTTTAATTAATGCATACTCTATTTTGTTTTTTTAGGATTTTGAGTTAATGCATACTCACATCATCAAATATATCTATTATATTTTTTGAGTTATTATACATTCAATTTAATAATATTTTGAAAATTATATATTTGCAATTTAGATTAATCAAAGCAATACATATGGTAATTTTCATTTACATTCTTTAAATCTTTTTATTATTAAAATTAGTTGAAATGCTTCAAACCAAAATGTGAACTAACAAATAAACATGAAAGATATTCATTAGTTTCATAGATAAATGGGATTTAACTATTCATATCTCTACAATGATGTTAAAGGACATTAATTTAGTAGAAATACTTCAACTATCTTTCAATGTTCCAATATATTGAATGTAACATCTCGCTCTTGTGCGCATTGAGCAAATTTATTTTTTGAGGACACTTGCGTGCAAGTGATCCGGTTCATTATATGATTGGTTGTTTTGATTATGATTATGAGATGTTCTGAGTCTGATGATATGTTATTTTTTCTATATTTAGATCGACATATGTTATTTATTATTTTATGTTGAGTGTGCAGGACTGTGGACGTTAGAGGATACCGATGGCATTCATGATTCTCCTTGGACTCCAGATCAAGTCAGAGAGTGGAATGTTATGGTTTGAATGTTATTGATATGACATATGTGACATATGATTAGATATTATGATGTTGTTGTTATTGTTGACATGTTTCGTTGATGGATGTCGGTTGTCGATAGCTTGCTGAACAGACTCACATTTGGAGTAAAGGGGTCATGCATGAAAACCAAAGACATTGAGGGAGAGGTGTGGCAACAACCCTGCCACAACATACTAGCACTATCGTCGTGGTTCAAACTGTAGTTTAACAATTACCTAGTTCGAGAAGACCCACGATGTCGTGAGGGCAGACTGTGACAGTCACTGACGATTATTCTAAGGGGCGCGCAATAAGGAAGGGTCCTTATTACTTAGAGGGCCTTGGTCTCCCACAAGGTCACCTCATGGAGTATTGACTCCAAGAGTTTGACATCTACCAAATTCAGTCAAGAGGTGAGTGGCACCCTTGGAGCACATAGTGCGTCTTGAAGGTCACATCGCCCAAATAAAATGAAAAAAGAGGCAAGTGGCACCCTTGGAGCACGTAGTGCGTTCTAATGGGCACATCGTGGAAATAAAATGAAAAAGAGGCGAGTGGCACCCTTGGAGCACACAGTGCGTCTTGAAGGTCACATCGTGATTTTAACCATGGTAACTTAATAAACCTAGTGCCTAGAAAACTATGCCTCCTTAAGACCTGGTCGGCCTTAAAATGAATGATGTGATGAGTAAAGTTTAATAACAAAATTTCCCTTGAGAACTGTCCCAAGCCTAGTGAATTTAAAACCTAGGTCTAAGTAGAACCTTTGAAAAAAAAAAACTGATTAGACATTTAACAAGAAGGGGGTAAAGAAAATTCAAACATTAATTATTAATGTAAAATTTTAATGGATGATTAATTTATTAAAAGGGTAAATTGTTGTCTTTGTCTAAACTTGCTAATTCTAATTTAGTTAAAAAGAGGAACTTAAAGAAAAAGGGGAATGTCTAACTTAGTAAGGAATCTAGCCTTTGGAACTTTTTATTTCTGAACTCAACTAGGCTTTAAGTAAGGCGTAAGTCATTTAATAATTGTAAGGGAATAAGGGGACATTGAGGAGCATTTTTAGGAATTCTTTTAGGTGGGTGAGGGAAATAGACAAATTTAATCAATTAATAAAATCAATTTTCTGGTGTAACTAAGGGATCAGGTGACATGTGTACGAGGAAGGTTTGTCCTAATTAAATTTAATAAAAATAATCTAATGAGGGTTTGGGAAACTAATCACTAGAAAACTCTATATAAAGGATGGCGGAGGAGGAGTATGATCACGTCTGGTTTGCATAAGGTTACGTTGCCGGAATTTTATATTGACTGAATTTCTCTTGTGGAAGTTGGGATACCCATCTTGGGTAACCAATGGTAGCTTGACTTTGCAAGGCATTCTAGGAGATAGCATTCTTTGGTATTCTGTGTGTGTCCCCTTTGCGGCTTGGGGGGCTTAGGGCGAAGAAGAGTACACCTAGCGTTGGCTGGGAGGTACCAGTGAGGTCTTAGCAGTTGGCAAGAGAGAGTTGGATGGAGTGCGCAGTGGGGACAACGAGTTCAAGTCATCTGCCTACGGTTATGGTATGCCTTAATTTTGAATTGTATTTAGTTAGTATTGGTATTAGATCTATGTTTGTTGAATTTGATAAATATATGTTATGATGGGTGAGATCGGATGTTGTGGATAGTTGGGATTGATCTTGACGGTTGAGTTCTCCCTTCTACCTCTACATCATGGGAGTGTTTAGGTGGATCTAGGTTTATTGCTCACCATTCCTGAGTGGTGGTCTTCCATTTTGTTGGGTCTTGCCATAAGTTTTGAAGCCCGACGATTTCCTTTATTTTTGTTTGTTTTACACTCAGACTTTATTGCACCATGACCCTAGAGCATCCCCTCCCTTTTACCTCAACCACCTCTCTATGTTTTGTTTTATCCTACCTACACCTTGCCTGTAATTCGCCCAACAAGTGAACGGCCCCCTGACCTCAGTTTTTCATTGACCATAGCCTCATAACTTTGAGTGCATCCCTGCGTTGATAGATCTAGATAAAGTTTGGTGTTGTTCTTTTACTCTGGAATAGAAAAAGGGTTTATAAAATTAAAAGTAAGGCCTACGTTTTTATAATCTGGTTTGTATTACGATTTAATGGGGATGTGTTTCATTTCTTCTTTCTGGATTTTTTCTAATCATTTCATAGTTAGAACGAGCACCGGATCCCAACCTTTCCTTCTTTTTTTTAAAATCTTTGTTTTATTGCAATTCGATGTTGGTTGTGTATTGTTTTTCTTCTTTCCTGGAGTTTCTTTGATCCTCTCGTGGCCAAAACGAGCGTAGCACCCAAACCCCTGGCCTCCATTTTTATAATCCTTGTTGGAATGTGTGAGGGGGGTACAATAATTGGTCTGCGTATGGTTGATTCTGTAAAAACAATTCTTCACTCTCAGCACTTGCTTGCACACAATTTTTTTTCCTGTAGACTCCTTCCCATCCTTTATCACTACCCGGATCCTATTTAATTCCTGAGTTTTTTTTTTTTTTAGAGAGACAAGTTCTGCGTGGAATCTTCCCTTGACACCTTATGCATTGGTGCTTGTTGGCATAGGCTTGGCTCTTTGTGATTGGGCTCGAACTTTGGCATTTGTTTCATGGTAATTCAGATAAAAGACCAAATTTGTATACATTGTGCGTAGGCTCAGCTCTTTGTGACTAGGCTCGAACTTTGGCATCTGTCTCATGGTGATTCGGATAAAAGACCATGTTTTTATATTTTGTGCGTAGGCTTGGCTCTTTGTGTTCAAGCTCTAACTTTGACATCTGTCTCATGGTGATTCGGATGAAAGACCAAATTTGTATACGTTGCACGTAGGCTCTCCCTTAGCCATGGTGCTAGACTTGGATGCAGAGCCTTGTTGCATGTTGAACAAAATAGTTTACTTAGGTGCTCTTGAGCTTTGATTGACCAGTGGATATTGGGCCTCAATCTCACCTTTTCTTTAAAAACATGCAATTGATCACGAGACCAATAGATCATCATATTCCAGTGATTTGGCAGAACACAGATACCAACCAACTCTTGATTTTTATCCAAAACATAATCACCCAATAATTGATTTCCTGTATACATTTATGCTGCCAAAAAATTAGCTAAACATGTATTGTACAACTATGTGTGGCACTGCCAAGTTTTGGTAGTTGCCCTGATTTGAGTGAAAATGTTATTTCGGCATTGTGTGATAGGAGGAATGGTAGCAACTTATTATGGTAGAGGTGTCAAGACGAAAGCGATATTTAGGTGGCAATGGAAGTTACTCTTGTTTTTTTTATTCTGTGATTTTTGAGATTTCTTGGCAAGTTTTATATTTCTAATCTGCAAAAATTAACATTTAACCATTTATTTTGTTTTGTGAATTTTCAACTTACTGGTAGTTGGCAACGTAACTATTTCTAATTCCTAGATTCTTGGTTAAATACGCCTAGAATTTTATAGTGTACAACTGGATTGCTAATTATTAATGCCACGATATTACTGTTAATGTTGTGTCAAGTTTTAAGTTGCGTTGGCTTGGTATTTTTTTCGAGGTATAAACCAGGTTGCTAATTATTGACACCATTTCCACGATATCACTATCAATCTTGCACAGAGTTTTAAGTTTTTTTGTCCAGGGAATTTTAGTATTGTATAAACCAGGTTGATAATTGTCAATGTCAATGTCACTGCCACGATATCAATATTAATTCTTGCACAAAGTTTAAGATATGTTGTGAGGTATTAGTAATGATTTATGAACCGGGTCAATAATTAGTATGTATTGGAAACAATTAATTATATAGTAATGGGTACTACTAACTGCAGTTTTAATTTAAAATGTATAGGATGGGAGTAAAACAATTTTGTTAATATCATTTGAGGGCTTTAGTATCAATTTAATTTGAATGTTAGGACATAACAATTTTAAAAAGGTGTTGATTCAATGATGGTCGTGATCCTTATTATAATTAGATAATGATAGGTTGATTGTTAAATTATCTAAATTATTTGCTGAAACAATTTTATGTTTCATCATGAATCGTGAATAAATATTGTGCCTTGGATGACATTGAGTAAGGGTGTCTGATGCTTGGCCCCTTTGTTTTTACTCCTTGCAATTTAAGAGTTGATTTATTTGTGGGACTTTAGAACCCAAGAAGTAAAATTTATAAATGAGTTACTAGAATAATAACCCTTGAATGGAAGGTAATTGTTGCTTAAAGATGGTTAGATGCGTTTACTTTTAGATGGTGAATGGTTACTTATGTTGTAAATTAGTTCTTATGGTGATAAATTGCTAATGATTTACATCTAGTTGTTGCGCCAATTCAATTGTATTGATTATAATCACCCTGTATCCATTTTTGCTTGATTGTTAGAGCGCCTTCATCTAATGGCATCATATAATGTATGTCAGTGCAAGTTGGATTTTAGGCACGTGGGATTTTATGTTTGGTTGAAGGTTTAAAATTATTTTGGTTGCGCATGCGTCCCTAGCGCCCTTGTCGCAATGTGGCGACGTGATACCTTATGATTGGGTCATTCCGCACATTTATCAATAAGCGCATATGAAACCTGGCTGAGGATCATGCACCTCCCTATGGGGATGATGTTTTTTTTGTAAGTAAGGTTGGACTTTTTTTGTAACGTCTATGTGTTGTCTCCCGCTTGCCGGGAAGGTTCTAGAGCTACTTGTGTCATTAAATTTGTTGTGTCTAAATTGATTGATGTTGCTTTTAGCTCAGTAGGCATGGTCTTTTTTGTGTTGGGTGGGATGTAGACACCTCCTTGTTCCTGAAAATAGTCACCAACCTTGAGACCTTAAATGGTCAAAATTGATGGGAACCTGGGCTTGAGCGTTACTTATGTGTCCTGGAGGTCCTAACTTTGCAATGTAGGACGAACGAGTAGTCATTTTCATTTTTCGTTTGATGTATTGTCACATGTTGCTTCCAACTGCATGATGTACTAGTATGATAAGTCGTTATATTTGTTTGTTGTCTTAATTGTGTGCATTGTGTCTGTCGTCGAGTTACGTTGATTGACTATTTATTGTTATTACTTCTTGCATAAAAAAAAATACATATTACACTGATTATGCATCGCATATTGTTGTAACAACGAGGATCGTTACATTGAACATGAATAATTTTAATAATATTTAATTCATACCACCCATTCAAAATGCCATACAACAATATCATACACCTCTACCCTCTCATCCTTAATATCTTCATTTGATATATCTCTACTACCCTCTCATCCTTAATATCTTCATTTAACTTATCTCTATTAGTAATGAATGGTAATGCTATGTTAGCCCGCATGTCTTCAGAAATCATCCAAACATTCGAAGGATTTGACAAGGCTATGGAAAGAGGAGTTAACTTCTAGAGAGTTGAACTAAAATAAAATATGAGTGAATCCATCTCTAAAGGATCAATTGAGTGATGTTTATGCATAGGGAGAAGGAAATAAAAATAACCTAATTCATGTTCCTTGTTGTTCATCTGTTGAGATTCGATGTCCAAGCAACAATCCAAAGGTGATTGTGTAAGAAGTGACCATGAAAGATAAATATCAAAAACAAAATGTTTATAAAGATGTAAGTTTATAAAGATGGGGTTCCCTTCACAATCTTGCGTAGTGTTATTCAAGAGCAAACCACGATAAGAATAATTGCCAATTTAATACTGTAGGACTTTATCATCGGACCAAAGGTTTGTTAACACCACTTTTATCTTTTTCTAAATGTGTTCATTAAACTTATTATTCAAGTTTTCTTAAAAAATCTCTTCAAAAACATCCCATTTGGACTTTCCAAAGGATGCATAGATCGATTTCTCTAGATAACTCAATTATTCACGTATTTAGCGTATTTTTTAATGTTGAAAATATTTTAAAAAAAAATTAAAAATATTAAAAACAATAAACTTCAATTTTTAATGTTTTGTGATATAAGTTCAAATATTTTTATTTTAATTAGTTAAAAATTATTAGAAATTTTTATCAAGTTGAAAATGTAAAATTAATGTTTTCTTACTTATATTTTAAAAGTTAGAATTTCAGGAGAAAAATATTTGTCACCATTATCATTAGAATTTGAGGAAAAAGACATTTGTTACCTAATATTAAATTTTTGCAATATCCACCCAAAAATATCAACCTAAGATATATTTTACTACTTAAAAATTTTCAAAATATTATAACTAGCACAGCAACTCAAAATGTGGTTGATGAACGCCGAAAAGTGTGGACAGAAAATGAAACGTAGAGGTAGAAAATGAAATGCACAACCAGAAAATGAGCCGCAAAACCAGAGCGTCTACATCCAGTGTGCTAAATCCAAAGTTTAATCATTTAAACGTGGCAATCATATAGTGCCACAGTATTTTTTTAATATGATTAGGTAAATGTTAAAAGGTAAACATGTTAACATATGCATTCAAAAATACAAGGAAGTTACGAAGAGGAAATCACATTCATTGATTTGGGAGGACCACTAAGAATATGCCAGCATCTTCAATTGTTAACCATCAGATTAAAATTTTAAATTAAAAGATAATTAATTATGTTCATTATCACTAGGTGTACTCCTTTAGATAATAACAAATTTAACCAAAACCTCGAATATATTTAAATCTTACCAAATTAAATTTATTTTAATCCAGCCTCGCCTTTCCCTAGTTGTTCTTAGCATACGGCTTGAAAGTAGTGCATTTATATGCTATTGCCTAGAGAATGAAGTCGTGAAGAATCTGGTTTGGGACAGAGTTTTACCTACAAGAATTGGAGATGCGCCGCATACCTAAAATTGAAACCGTGTTTTACTTTTGTGTTTTTTTTAAAGCTCTTATGTATTATGATATTGTTTTCATATTTTTAGTTTTATACTGTAATTTTATAATAGAATCTTTAAATTTTTGGATAACTTTTGGATCGTTTGGCTGTAGTTTGAAGGTTATATTTGATCTTAAAATAGAAAAGCGGGGGGCTTTGTACTAGGTACCAAGCTCTTATGTTAGTGTGCTGGATTTTAAATTTAATTGTATTTTTTTCTCTACATTATAGAATATTTTATCATTGGGTTATTTTTGTAGTGGGCTTCTCAACATAAAAAAATAAAAAAGAGTTTTAAGGTAAATGTTCACTCCACTTTTGTTTTTCCACGTGTATGTGTATCATTTAAAGAAATCTTATTCATTATGAATGAGGGTTAAAAAAAAAAAGTAGAATACAAACTTTTTTGGTGTGAGTAGTTAGAAAGTTGGAGTGTGTATGATGGTGTATAAATTATATTTATTATAATTTTGGAAATTATTAAGGTATGTATATTTTATATTTTTTTGAATTTATGATTTGTTAGAAAAACAAATGTATTTTTAATTATTAGATCCACTTAATTTATATTATATATATATATATATATATAATAATTAAAATAAAATTAAAAAATTAACTTTAGGAAAATATTTCATACCATTTTCCTTTTCAAAAATCATACAAATTAGATGGAAGGTCATGACATAGTGTTCTGCGCCTTATAAAAGAGTCAACAATTGTTATTATTGGTTGTCACAATTAAAATTTTATTATTTAATATATATATATGAATTTGGTTATTTAAATGTACAAAAAAATCTCATATTTTGGGGTCAATTCGTTCCTGAAACTTTTGTAATGGAAAAGACGTAGTAATTCGCAATCACTTAAGCTAATGGCCAAAATATAATCAAAAGACTCAAGTATCTATTCGATTGGAAATATGTTGGTATTGGTAAATTATATTATATGCATATTCTTTTATGCAATCAAATTATGTCATAGAGTTTAGAGCTCGTTTTGGATAAAAAAAAAAAAGGTTTTAATATTGTTTTACATAACAAAAAAACTATTTTTTTAATTGAAATGTATAGTTTATAAAATTTAGAGCTTATTTTGGATTAAAAATATTTAATTATTTAATTTAAGTTTTTACGTAGTTGGTTTGAAAATGTAAAAGAAATTATTAGAAAAGTAAAGTTTCTATTTTTTCTAATTCATTTTCAAGATAAATTAAATATATAAAACCATTAATAATGTTTGTTTTAACTTAGTAATAAAACTCTCACCTTATCACAAAACTCCAGACTTATATGAATAAGTAATATTTTGAAAGTGTTTATAAACATAAAAATTGAATGAATAGCTCTTGGCGCATAACAAAACTCTAGATTTATATGAATAAGTAGTATTTTGAAAGTTTTTATAAACATAAAAATTGAATGAATAGCTCTTGGTGCAACAACTATTTTGAGATTATTAATAAAAATATCAGTGAATCTTCCAAAAAGTTATGATAAATCAAAATAAATAATTACAAAGTATCCTTTAAATTTTTTTGTCAAAAGATAGAATGATCAACTATGGGTACAACAAAGATCGTACGATTGCTTAAATATATAAGGGAAAAACCATTGGTACAACAAAGAATGTAAGATTGCTTAGAAAGATATAAGGGAATATTATAGTTACATAGTGATGTAACCCTCCTCCTTTCCTAGGGGTTTTGCGACCTCCCGGTCTAGGATCTTCCAAATTAAGGAGTCAGAATGATTCTTTGGGCCTCTACTAGACCCCAAATCAATTTAACAGACCCTATTTTCTCCTAAGGCTCAGGTTGTATGGCACCCACGGGCCCTCTCCTTAGCATTGTTCGAATGTCAATGAAAATGGGTGCTAGCTCTTCTGGCTAAGCCCCTTCTTTTCACGTGACCACAGACTACGACCATGGGCCAACTCCTTTTGTGACTCCGTGCTTCGGAAATATATCAAAATAAATAATTATAAAGTATCCTTTAAATTTTTTTGTCAAAAGATAGAATGACCAACTATGGGTACAACAAAGAACGTATGATTGCTTAAATATATAAGGGAAAAACCATTGGTACAACAAAGAATGTAAGATTTCTTAGAAAGATATAAGGGAATATTATAGTTACATAGTGATGCAGGCCCCCTCCTCTCCTGGGGATTCTACAGCCTCCCGGTCTAGGATCTTCCAAATTAAGGAGTTAGAATGATTCTTTGGGCCTCTGCTAGACCCCAAATCAATTTAAAAGACCCTCTTTTCTCGTAAGGCTCAGGTTGTATGCCACCCACGGGCCCTCTCCCTTCACGACTTCGTGCTTTGGAACTTTTTCTATCTTCTTGCTTCCTTTTCCTCGATCCCCGAATCGGTGAACTCTTTAGGACCAGATCAATGGTCCCTGCTACTTCTTCAGATCAACGACCCTCAACTATTTCGGCTACGGTGCTTCAGAAATTTCTGAAACACTTCTCTATAGAACCTCTAGGGCGCTAAGTCTCTAGACTAGTAGATCTTTTGCCAACTGTCCCCCTTCACGGACGACCCTAATGACCTCGCGACTTCGGACTTTGAGAGTTTTCACTTCTCCTACCTTTGGCTTTCCCGATTAGCAAATCAGAGAAGTATTGATCTCCCGCCACGTGTTCTATCTCAATAGACATATAGGATTGCTTCGGCTCCCAACTCTTTGGGTGTTCTCCTCTTTTCTATTCCTCGGAAGAGTTGTTCCTCCGAAGTCAATGGATCTCTTCCACATGTCCTTCCCAGCACCAACTTCTAGGATCAACTCCGCTCTTAGGAGTTCCAGAGTTTCAACTTTTACTCCTTTCAAATTCTCTGAATCGTGAATCTGCGAATTCGTTTATTTGTTTCCACGTCCCCACCTTCCAACCAATGGCTAGGATCTCTTTGTGGCTTATGAATTCGTAAAGGCAATGCTCCCTTGCGTTCTTCATCCTTTTCCCAGAGTGTATGAATCTCTGCCACATTCTCTTCTGGATCTGACGGTCCAGAATCACTCTGCACTTTGCACTTCGCGAAATTTGAACTGTTATCCTTGCAATTCTTTCAAAGTCTGAATCCTCGAACTCTCAGATCTACTTCCACCTATCTCCCTAGACGATGGACGGTCCAAACTAGATTCAGGACTTCAGGACTTCATGAGTCCACTCTCCTATGCACTTTCAAAGGGCTTAAGGCTCGTGCACTTACCTATGGATCCAACAACTATTGGTCCTTCGTGCTCAAATCTAATGGTTGACATATGTTCTCTTCCTACGCACTCTTCTGAGTGTCTAGACATAAATTCCAACAGTCCAGATGTCCTCCTCGCAGTTGATTTGATGAAAGTTGTCGCTCCTCCTCCTGAGATTTGGACTACTCCAATATCTAAGGGACTCAACCCTTCTGCGTCTTTCAAAATAATTTATGGTGCCTTCCTAGCACGTTATGTGCTCATCCTCCTGAGCTTGGCAACAAAATTTAATCTTGGCTCTGTTGTACACTTGCGCTCTACGTACAAATTATCACTACTCCTCCTGAGCTTCTCAAAATTGGGATCAGTTCATTTCTACGCTCACTCCTTACGCTTGCTTGGCCTTCAGATGGTCGTCTCTCAACACTTTGTCTGAGTGTTGGCCTGGTGCACTCCTTGCACAGGTATTCCTCGAGAGTGTTCAAAAACTTTGTTTCACCTTGAGTTTCAATTGCTCTGACCTCAAAGGTATCTGTCCCTTTTTCTCCTCGAAGGGATATACCTGCCCCCTTGGAAACCTTATGTTCAATCACTCCTTGTTGAGCTTTCCAGAGTATTCAGTAACTCTGTGAGTATCTTCTCCTTGACACTTCTCTTCTCTCTAAACTCGAAACAAAGTTCTTTTTTTCACTCCTTGCACCTGCTCAATGTCGTCCTGGCATAGCTCTACAAAATATTCAACAATTTTGTTTTTGTATGCCTCCTCTACACAATTTGTCCTCCAAGTTATTCAACAACCTTGAGGCTCCTCCTGGAGTCTATAAATGTTTTGATGTTCCCTCCTTGCATGTTCTTCTCTTACTTGAGGGAGTTCATATGCGCACTTCTTGCATTGGCTCACAAAGTTTTCAACACTCTGTCATGCACTCCTTGCATTTAGCCTAAAAGAACCCAGAAATAATCCCAACAAACTCTTAACGATGGTAGAACCTATCTTCACCCTACAGATGGAAATGATTCATACACATCTACAACATAAACTCATAAAACACGAATAATATTTATTCATAAAATACATACACACACAACATCATATGCGGGAAAATTTGTTTTTTTGTATTATCTCTGAATGTCTATATAGATGTTTACAAAGGCTGGACTGCAACAGAGTCTCAATGTTCTCTCATCTACATGCTAGATCTCTCTCCTCTCCTATAATAAATTTTGATACCAAGATATTTTTTCCAAAAGAGGGGCTCCTCGAGCCTTTCCCTCCAACTCACCTAACTCTCATTAATTACATTAAATTACATTCAATGGCCATTTTGTTCGAATCGGATCTAGATCTCATGAGCTTGTCAGCCATTAAAGGCAACATCATCTTCTACCTGCACAAAGGCATCGATTTGGCTCTTCCATCATTACAACATTTAATTGCATTAAATACAAATTGAAATTTAAAATGAGAGCAAAACGAGAGGGTTAGTGCCTCTCCCTTCCTTGAATGCGCTTTGATGTACTAGAATGCTAGCAAATTGCTAAGGCGAAGTGATGCTCCAACATCACATAGCACAAATTTAAAAAGAAAGACATGATTTAAATAAAAATCATGACACATGTTTTCAGTTTTCTAAATTTGAACTTAAAAAGTGAAGATTCAAAAAGAGAAACCCTAGGAACTCAAATCACCAGGACATTATGATGTTAAGGAATAACCATTACACACACCTTTGAGCATTCGGAATATTCATTATATATGTCACCTTCAATGATAGGCTTGAACATAAAACACTCACTCCCCATCAAACATTGTTGCTCCTCTCCATCCTCTTCCCTACATTCATTTATCCCAATTCTCCCAAATAAAAGAGCCCTTTCGGTTGACCCCTACCCCGCTTATTCCAAGTTCAATAGCTAGAGAAATGTTTGGTCAGACATAGTAAAAAGAAACCCTTCAATTGGTGTTGTAACCCCTCATCAGAAGGAAACTTACCTCACCCCCTAATCTGCTGGAAAAGAGAATTGTGCCCTGGAAGAGACGGACCCATCAGAAACGGATCACCCACCTGGTGATAGGGATCATGTATACCCTCGTCATAGCCACCTGACTTGTTGGGATGAAAGAAAGAATCTATGGTGACAGAAGGTAAATTGGACACGTACGAAGGAGTCAACTACGGCTTGTGAATAGTAGGATGAGGTGATAACGGCCGATGGATGTTCGTATTTGGACACACTCGACCGAAAGGACTTTTTAGAGACAAATTCCAACTCAAAGAGTTAAACAAACTAATACAATGTCTATCAATTATTAAAATTTATATCTTAAAACAAATCTTTAATATCATAATGTGTTAATAAACATTCAAAGCCTTATTACATAAGTTTGTTATATTGAAGACAATGTGTTTGGATATAAGCTTATAGTAAAAGGGACACATAAGGACATTGATGTTTATTAAAAGACATTCATGTTTATTAAAAGGAAACAAACAATTCTTATTATCCCTCGTAATCATAGAGTTCTAAATATAGAAATCAAAAACAGTTTTCATAAACCTTTTAATAAAAGGTTCATCATTTCTAATTTTAAATGTGGTGAAAAAAAAGAGCCCTCTGTTTATAGAATTATTTATAGAATTATTAGGAATAACTCTTTTTAAACCAAGTTGTATCGAATTATTTTGGAAAAGAAGATTATTTAATTGTTAAAAAGTCACAAAAAAATGAGAAAAAATATAATTTGATTTTAGAATCTATCATTCAACTATGTACCACCTAATTGCTCTTAGAATTATTATAAAGGAATGTCAAAATATTAACATTCATCTCCCTTGTTGCTTTCTTTGACATTAAGAAATATTTTGATATGGTTCCAAGAAATAATCTATGAAATATATTAGAAGATCTAACTGTTTTTTTGAGTTTAGATATTCAATGATAAGGTTTTATGTGAAATTAATTTCTAGGTTCAAAAATAAGGAGGGTTAGTGAGAATAAGCAAATTCTAATATAGAAGTTTTGACCTTTGTCTCTGCCCTTTTATCATTTTTATTAACAAGTAAGTAGCATGTTTGCAAGAAGCCGTTTTCATTTTTATGAAGGAGGACCATTGAGGAAAGAGAAATCCAACATCAATACAAAACAATTTTGATTATGAATTATTTTCATTTTTTGTTTTGAGTAGAAGAGGCTGAAGATCTTTACTAATTAAGTTATGAAGCCTTAGATGTCCATACAAAAACTGTTGAATCAAGGATGAACATCTAAGAAATATTTTTAAAAGTGGCGAAGTATGAAAATGTGGAAGGACATAATTGAGTGAATCTACGCAACACGGGGTAGTGGGTAGTGTAGAGGAAATTGAGAATGAAAAATTAAAATGTGAATATTTTGATAAGGAGTGAAGATTTGGTATAGATAATATAATTTGGAGAAGAAAGCAAGTGAACACAATGTGTAATTTGGATAATTTGGAGCAAGATGCTAGGCGGAATGATACGCTACACATCTGCACTCCAATTAGACGTCATTTATCCACATTAAACCAAAGCTCAAATAATTCAATGGAGATGGCACATAGTGAAATCACATGAAAGAAAAGGGAATACTTAGGAAATCCACTCTCTATAATACCTAAAAGGGTCTAAAACCTAAAGGAAGAGGAAAAATGAAGGGATGCATGTGATCAAGTAGAGTATTTCAAACGAGTGAAGAGTTTAGGATGAAATATATGTTTTATAATATCATGCTTCAAAATTATAGACAATATTAGGATGCAAGGTGGATTAGGATGCAAGGTGAATTTGGTTCTCAAAATATTTTGATATGATGATTATCAAGAAGCAACAATGCACCCCCATTTAATTGTTATAAAGGAAAATGTTTGACCTATGGTCATGTTGATGATTTAATTAAGACCTACTATATTGTAATGATTTAATATGATGATTATCAAGAAGCAACAATGCACCCCCATTTAATTGTTATAAAGGAAAATGTTTGACCTATGGTCATGTTGATGATTTAATTAAGACCTACTATATTGTAATGAGAGGAAATTGAATGAATTGAATCAATTTATTCATCTTGTTCAAATGATTAAACTATTCAACTTCTTAAACTTGTGTATAAATAATAAGCCCGTGGCATAGGAGAAGGCTCCTCTACATTATTTTTCATTTTGTAGTTTTTATTTTTTGGGATGTAAAGTCTTATTCACATTCTCTATGACTATAACAATGGAAAAGAGGCATGACCAACCAAATAAATTAAGTTTATATAAGTTTAACTTGATAATGAATTGCATGTGTAATGCCTACCATGATTTAATGCAATTTGTAGATGTTTTGTACGTTGTGAATGAGTTTTTCCCGTGACTTTAAAAGAATCTCTATAATTGACAATGCATGACGTGATGTAAGAGAGTATAATCCTAATGGTTTATGGTTTGTGTTAATTATAAAAAGATAGTGTAATTGGGTAGAATTGTTACCATCAAAAGAGCGGGGATTCTCTGAAATAGAAATTTTAGTGAAAGTGAAAAAAATTAGATTACTCCAAAAAGGGTGTTATGTTGGGTAGAGTTATCTAAAAAAATATATTAAGGAACACCTCCATATATAGGATTAGATAGAAATTGTGAGTAGAGATACACCACTAACCATGAAGAGTTATGGTTAGAGGTAACAAAGGATGCAATTTTGAAGATTTGTAATATTATATTGCATATTTGTTTCATTTGATGTTCCAATAGATAATAGGGAAGTTAGAATCCATATTTTTAAACTAACATATACAAGTACCAAAATAGGAGGAGATGAGAAGAAAATTGCATGGGATTTCAGCACAACTAGAAACATTAGAGAAGGCTCATAAAAAAGGAGAGGTGATAGATGAAAAAATCACAGAGAAGATATGGATGTTGTGGGGATGTTCAATAAAGTGAAGGAATGGTTGTATAATTTGATCGATCCAAGAGATGAATCAATAATCAAGAACAATAAAGTGTATATTAAGACGAAACAATCATTGGAGAATCGAAGAGCTATAAAGTGAAGATCTGTGAATTACAAGAGGAAGTGGTTCCTAAACAAACCATTAAAACACTTGAGAAGGAGTGGGAATATCTCTAAATATAATGGAAATTAGACATTAGCCAAATAATTTTATGTGTCACCACACTTGATTATCTTGATACGTCAATCCATAAGACGATTTATATATATACCAAATTATAAACCACTTCCTTATAATGAGGAATATACAATAAAATTTTATCACCTTAGGTACAAGCATATTTCCTTGTCTTAGACCTTGACTACCATACCAATCAACTACCATGGTCAACTTGGTCAAGTAGTTGACTACCAAGTTGGCCTCTTAGTCAATTTTCCTAATTGACCTTTGACTTCCAATTGATGTCCCTCAAAATATCAACAACTGTGTGTTAGAATAAAGTAGATGTGCTTGTTTCTCCATAGACAATGTTACACCATTGTCAGCCAACCATAGGAACAAATCCATCCCCAACACATTAACCTTTGATAGAAAGAATGATTCTAAGAATCCACACCAGAACCAATAGATGACCAAGAGAGTGTTCCTTCTCCAAGGGTAGCACACAAGAGAAAGTACCGGAAATATTGAGCAAGAGATAACCATACAAATACACTTGTTATTGATCCTCCTCCAAAATTGCAAATTGTTTCTCGTTTCCTGAGTGAGAGAGTAAGTGAAAAAATGAGCCAAGAAGTTCTTTATTTATATTAATATGTCCAATGACTTTTGTGGTTGGGATGACCTGACTTTCTGGTAATTATATTTTATGTTTATCTTTTTCCTATGAGGCTGACTTGTCTTCCCAGGGGATAATAACTTAATATTATATAGTCTACTGAGATTACATGTCTTCTAGGGTTTTCACACATATGTTTAGGGTTTCTCTTGCTTCTAGAATATTTTATTCTAGTTAAAGGTTACCTATGGAGGTTAATACCTCCCCCAACTACAATAATGTCAACATTCCCTCTTAGACAGGGAGGTATTAATGGTTTCAAATACATTCATCCATATTCACATGTCATGGGAAAGTCGCACATAGTATTGTAGAATATTTTATAGGTAGCATCCTCATAGATCAAGTCATGAGTATCATCATCACTATCAACATCATCTGGTAGAAATATGAGATCAAAACATATCATCATACTTGTTCTTGGTATTCTTCCATCATAGACAATATCACAATATCCATGAGACTCATTTAGCTATATTGGTTATCCATCTCCACCACCATGTGTCTATCACCTCAGGTCGCTCTTGTCCCATGAAAAGAATTATGAACACATCGGAGCCACAAACACCTCATGGTGATCCTCTCATAGGATCACTCTATGAATTCATTCATCTCGATGTTATCAGAAACATGGAATTGCACCTCAAGCACCTCAAGCACCTCAAGTATTCAATTCGTTGAAGACTACGTTGGGGCACATCTACTCTGGATGTACATGTTCCCTATCTCCCCTGATATGCAACCTATTTCCTATGGATATAGTGTCATCTTGATTCTTATCTAGGATACTCACCTACTTGTGACTTAACTACTCACCTAATTATGACATTTTCAAGGCCCGATGCAATTCACACATAAGATATCTAGAAACAACTTGAATATTCATTCCATTGAATATCACATCTGGGCCTATTCCCACATGATCAAGTTTGTCTGATCAATATTGTAATATCAAAACAATGTTGCAATCATCAATACTCCCAAAGGGAAACATTTCCATTCCTATGCCAAGCTTGTCCCAGATAGAGGCTTAGTGAAAGTATCAACTATATTATCATCTGAGGATAAGTGATGGAGCCTCATTACTCCTTGTACAATGTCTCTGATGAATTCCTACAATATCCTTCATCTCAAATTCTAAAGTCAGCTTCCTCTATCTAAGAGAATCCTTGGACCACGCTTTCATTTTTTGCATGCCCCTTTGAGTCCTACAAAGTGTCACGAAACCAAGTTGACTTGTTCTAGATCAATGACTCCCTTTAAAGTCTGACTTCCTCTAAGTCCTTTCAAGTATTTTTTTCTTGTTTTCATACATTTCTTGTTCCTAACCTAGAACTAGGGGCTCTCGTACCAAGGATAATGGCCCTTGTAAAAAAGATAAGATGTTTGGCCTCCCATACAAGGATAATAACCAAGATGGACTCCCATACATATAATAACCACAATGGCCTCTTGTACTAGGTCAATAACCAACCCAAAAAGAAAAATGTACTCCCATACCAGGGAAAATGGTCCAAAACAAAAGAAAAATAATTAAAATAACTAAATTATACTTATAGTGAGATTTGTAGAGATTCTCTTGATGTGTTTAGCAGAAATAATCATTGTCATGTTTAGTCTTATTATGTGAATTTTCATTAGATATCAATGCATGTTGCCTTTCTTTTCTTTTCCTCTAAGGGAAATCTCTATCATAGTGACCAGACTCATCACAAATGTAGCATTGTATATTTGAAAGATCCTTCTTCTTTCTTGATGGTCCTGTATTTTTCTTCTGGAATTTCCCTTTCCCTTCTCTGGAATTGGCTGCAAAATCTTATCTTATTCTTCTTATTCTTCTTCTGTGGGTTTCTATAATATCTTTCTGGATAACATTCGGGTTTCTTCTTCAACACAATCAAACCATAGATGGTCAAGCCCAGGTAGATTTTTCCCTTCGCAAATTCTCTGAATAAATGGCTCCCATGATATTGGTAATCCATTAAGAGATATAGTGACAAGTTCCATGTCTGGAACTTCATCTCCAATAGCTTTAAGTTGATCTCTTATTTCAGATACCTTTGTTAATATATGTTTATTGTATCTGACTTTGACGTCTTGATGCATCAGAGTTGATTTCTCAAAGCTAACTTTCTGCTAATGTTCTTACTTTCAAATAATTTTACTAAGGTATTGTACATTTTTTTGGTAGTATTTAGTTATGTAATATGTGTTATCATATTCTCTCTAACAAAATCTTTCAGGATTCTTCTCTTCATTACTTCTTTATTCTTGTTCTTGACCTTCTCTTCATATTCTATTGGCTTAGGAATGTATTAGTTTATGTAGTCTAGAATATCATTTTCTTCTAAGATAAGAAGTAACTTAATCTTCCATGCTCTAAAGTTGGTGGCAAATTCAAATATATCTTCTACTCTGGAAATGGTCTTCATGACTGTTTATACTTTGACCTTGACCAGCCAAATTTTGACTTTGACCCAAAATCCAACCTTGACAGTTTTTATCGTTGAAGGCACCAATATATGCATTGGGTTAGGGAGCACTAGAATATCAAGGAATTAGGTCCAATGCTTCAATAAAAGTGCCCAAGAATTTAGGTTTAGGTTTTGTTGCAGTCACAAAATCAGAAACCCTAGTTGCATCTTCTACTGGTGCTACAATGAGCTTGAAAATAAACTCTTAATCTACCTTCCACTAGTTAGATTGTTCTGAAGGTAGTGTGGTCCCATAACCTATTATAATCATTTATATGTGCTCATTTCACCATAGACAATGCTACACTATTTGCGCCCAACCATAGTCACAAAGCCACCCTCGAGAACCTTAACCTTTAACAAAAAGAATGATCCAGGAAATCCACACTAGAAGCAACAGATGACCAGGAGACTTTACCTTCTCCAAGGGTAGCGTACAAGAGAAAGTATTGGAAAGACTGAACAAGGAAAATTCGTACAACTGCAGTTGTTGATGATCCTCCTCCAAACTTGCACACTATTTATCGTTTCCTTAGTGAGAGAGTGAGTGAACAAATGATCCAAGACATCCTCTATTTATATTAATCTTTCCAATGAATTTTTTGGCCGGGACAACCTGAATTTCCGGTAATTACATTTTTTGTTTATCTTTTTCCTGTGAGATCGACTTGTCTTGCTGGAGGATAATACCTTAATATTATATATTTTTCTGAGACGACATGTATTCTAGTGTTTTCACACATCTTTTTAGGGTTTCTCTTGCTTCCAGAATATTATATTCTAGTCAAAGGTTACGTATGGAGGTTAATACCTCCTACAACTATCATAATATCAACATTGTGATGATCTTATCATTCTAACACACCTGCTCCATCGACAAAAACATCTATAGACTGAGAAAGTTAACTTATGTCTATAAACCCCCTAGAGTTTCACCTACTTGAATCCCAAGCATACCTCAAAGTTTCATAAAATTATGTTTTAGGTTTAAATTTGGTCTTGTAGACCTATTTACATTTCACCATAGTATTTCCTTGTAGTCGGGGAAGTAAATCCCCAATTTAAAACTTCATCAAGGAATGATAATCATCATCCATATAATTCTCCCATTTAGGTCGACCATGTGCATCTACATATGTATCGATATCACATGCCTCTATCACATGTGTCATTAAAGAAACACTACCATATTGTTTTGACCTTTTATTTTCCTCGAGTCATACATATTTCCTGCATCAACATCAAGAGTTTCAATTATGTTAGTCACCCATATGGGTATACAAAGGCATATTATAGAGGGTTTTATTGCATATATATTACCATTAGTTTAATTATTAGGTGGTTCAAAGGTTGTGATCAATTATTCAGTCGAGGGTCGACTACAATTTCTAGAATATTAGTTGATTGTCCATTTGAAAAATCTTTTGACACACTAAATATTGTAGTATATTAGTTAGTCGATCTAGAATTATTTAATGTTTCAAGTGAACCGATGCTTAACAATCTAGATAAGGTGTTTAACAAAAAAAAAACCTAAAGTCTTCTTATTTTATTTTTTGTAAATAAGAGGGTATGTATATTAGAAGCTTTAAAAAACCGAGGCAAAATACAAGGTTATTCGGGCCGTAGTTACTGGACTTCCCCAGCCTTGGGGAAACCAGTCCAGCCGGCCCAGCCAACCATTAGTCCAGTAAATCATAAGCAAAACCAGTAAAATAGTACTTAGATTGTTTTTCATCTACAAATTAAACCTGAGAAGACTTAACACCTGAGAAGACTTAATACTAGACATTGAAAACTTAGACACCTGGCTGGTAGCTTGTCCAAGTGGCTGGAAGGTCACCTGGCCAAGGCTCTTCCTCGATATACGTTGTCTCGTCGCCCCAGTGTTGGCCATCTTCCTGGTTGCGCTCAGCTTCGTCGGTGTCATCCTCGTGCCTTTTCTTTCGTCCTGCTAATGACTGCTGGGCTCGTTACGTTGTGTTGACCTTCGTATTTGTCGACCTCGGGGTCCCCCTTTGGGCTAGCTTCGACAGGATCCGGAAACAGGGCTGCATGCATGGACGATAGAATTTGGAGGAATCTCGCCACCTTTGCTTCCATGGCCTCCATGCGAAAATGTAAATCCGCCACCTCCTGCCGAAGTTCGAAAACTAGGGTGTGCAGTATGGCCAAATTATCCCTGAATTGCGCTCTATCAAAGGAATCCCGGTGGTGAGGTCCTTCCATATTGGGCTGCCTCTGCGGAGCAGGGCCGCCTCCTATGTTGTTCACAGTATCATGGAAGGGCTCGGGGTTTTGAATAAGCTGAAGAAGTGAAATTGGTGTTTGTGGTATTATGGCCATGGACCTGAATTGCAGAGCCTGCAGAGAGACAGGAGTGAAGGAAGACTGATGGCGAGGGGAGGAATCAACAAAGGTCAAGTCTGGAGGGGTGGTCGGGGGCCTTCGAGGCTTCTAGGGTGAGCCCCTCTTCGGTCTGCCTCTTAGCCTTGTCATGGAATGCCCGGTGCAGCTAGCAGTAGGATCAAAGGTCGACTAGTGGAGGGGAATGACAGGGTCTAGCTCGCACCAGAGGAGAAGAACATGGAGAAACTCAAGCTACGGAGGGATGAGCCCTGCGAACAACGAACATAAGTGAACCGCCTCCATAATGAACCAATTCATTCAAACTCGCAGCGAGGGGAAAGGACCTCTGCATAAATGCAGCCTCGTATCACCATAAACGACAATTAAATTTCGGGTGGGGCGATGGGTTGTGGCACATGCCCAGCACGTGGCTCCCTGCCATGGCGCCCGGTACCCGCATTCAACTCCTGCCACGATGACCCATTTGACACCCCATCCGGGGGAGTATCTATCATTCCAGCTTTGCGAATACATTGCTGGAGGATAGGGTGATTCTAATCCCGGGCTGCATGACAATGAAGGTCTGGTTCTCTCCAGTTGGCGCCCAAGTTAGCGAGTTCATCAGAAACTTGATTCGCCTTCCTGCAGATGTGTGTGGGAACGATGACTTGATTTGGATTTAGTAAACCTGCGATGATCTATACGCCATGTGACAGTCTCCAGCTGGGCGAGATACTGTCCGGTTTTTCCCCACTTAAGATTCGGCGCAGCAGGCTGATGATGACTTGAGAGTCTCCCTCTGCGATTACCTTTGTATAATTACTTTTGATGGCCAGTTGCAGTCCCTTTATGAGTCCCCATAGTTTCGCTACATTGTTCGTCGAGTGCCACTATTTTGAGGATGTGCCCGTGGTGATTACGAAAGACCACCCCATACCCAGTAGCGCCAGGATTGCCTTTAGAGGCCCCGTCGAAATTTAGCTTAACAAAATCCTCTGGAGGAGGGGACGAGAAGGAGGGGCTTCTCAAAGGGATGGTGGGAGAAGGGGGGAGTGGGCGAGTCTGAGGAGAAGGAAGAGGGGTCAAGTAACGGAGTATGGTGAGCTCCAAGGGAGAGCAGGCGGAGTCTGCATCCAACTAATTCATGAGGTGGATAGTTTCCATGATGTTGCGATAGCAATGGTTCCAGCACTGTTGCCATGGGAGAGAGGTATTTTTGAAAATTCTCCTATTTCGTTCTTTCCAAGTTTTCCAGAGGATGAAGCTAGGTAGAAGTTTCTAGATTCGATTGAGGAGGAGGGACTGGAAAGCCTGATCTCTCCAATTCGTGATGGTTGCTAGGATGTTGTCCCTGAGTCGGTCCGAGTCGTGCATGATGACCGCTACATGATCCCATATTTGAGCTGTGTAAGGGCATGTATTGAGGAGATGATTCATGGTTTCCTCGGCCTCTCCACATAGTATGCATAAGGAGGGTCCCACAAAACCTCTTTTCAGGAGATTGTCCCAGGTTAGAATGCTTGAGTGAGAGACCAGCCATAGGAAAAGCGTGATTTTCGGCCAATGCTTAAGATTCCAGATTTTTCCCCAAACTTTCGATTCTGGGGGGGGTTTCACTGAGATTTTATCTGATATGCTTCTCACGTGCTAAAGAATCCCTATGGTCTATAGCCCCACCGAACAAAATCTTCACCTTCAACTCCTCTTGGAGAGGTGTCCAATCGACATGCTCCTTGAGGTTAATGTGTTCCATGTCCAAATGCCAGCATCACCAGGTGTCCTCCGTGGGGTTGTCCTGCCAGTAATCTGCTACTCTTGTCAGGCCTATCCATGTATCCTGGGTGCAGATGTCACGGGCCCATTCCTCAGCGCTCAGGGCCGACCATTGCTGCAAGGAATCTTGCCAGAACAGAGCCGTTTCCCCATTTCCTATCTCCCAGAAAGCATGCTGTGTGACCAACTGTCTGTTCTACTTGGCTGTTGTCCAGATTAGAGAGCTCAGGTTGTCTCCATTCTATCTGATTAGGTTTTTCTCTGCCGTATTGGGGGTATATTTATTCCTCCACAATCTGGCCCAGAGATCTCCGGGGTTTTTTAGCCAGTGCCACCATATTTTGGCGCTGAGAACCTTGTTCATGATAGAGGGATCTCTTACTCCCAATCCTCCTTGTTGTTTAGGTCGACAGAGCTTTTCCTAGCTAACTAGAGCTATCTTCTTCTCTTTGTTGAGGCCCTGCCAGATGAAGTTTCTTTGTAAATTTTTGATGTAGGTGAGGACGAACTTTGGGGCAGCCAGCGCTGAGAAAGCATAGATCGGGAGAGCTTGTAGAACAGCTTTGAGCAGAATGAGGCGACTTGGTAAGTTCAAGGCTCTAAAGTTCTAGGAGGAGAGTCTTTTGGAGAAGGAAGATAAAAGGTGCTCCCAGGAGGAGTTCCTGAGGGCATTTTCGATCAAGGGTAAGCCAAGGTATTTGGACAGAAGGGAGCTTCTTTTGAAACCGAGAAGATATGAGATGTGTCGTTGGATCTGAGGGGGCGTGTTAAAGAAGAAGATTTGGGATTTGTCCTTGCTACATTCCAGTCCATAGGCCTCAGAGAAGGTTTGGAGTATCTCCTAGATAGAGCTAGATTCTTGTACCGTAGGGCTGCCCATTAAGAGCGTATCATCCAAAAAGTGGCTATGCTAGATAGGGGGTGAGATTCAATGCAGAGGTAAGCCTGTCAGAAGGTTTTGTTCTATTGCAGCATGGATGGATCGACTGAGTCCTTCGGCCAAGATAATGAAGAGGAAAGGGGAAAGGGGGTCGCCCTGTCTAATTCCTCTTGAGGGGGAGAAAGGTCTCGAGGGTACACCATTGATGAGAAGGGATAAGAAAGCCGAGGAGGTTAAATTTAAAATCCAAGTTACCCAGGTTTGATTGAAACCAAAAGCCAAGAGAATTGCTCGCATATATTCCCAGCTTATTTTGTCAAAGGCTTTAGAGAGGTCTAATTTGAGAAGCATACCCGGGGTTTTGGTTTTCTGCAAGGAGTGGATTACTTCATGAGCCAAGATGATGCTATCCAAGATTTTCCTGCCCTCCACATATCCTAATTGTTCTGGAGAGATGATTGTTGGCAGGATCGGCTTGAGTCTTCGTGCTATTACCTTTGTGAGGAGTTTGTAAATCACATTGCAGAGAGCGATAGGTTTGTATTTCTTGGCTCGATGTGCCTGCCCCTCTTTGGGAACTAAGGTGAGAAAAGTGGCATTGAGTGCTTGGAGGACTCTTCCTGTGACTCTTGATTCTTCCAGAATTTCCAAAACTTCTGTTCTGATCATCGGCCATTAGTAGTTAAAGAAGTCGTTGGTAAAGCCATCAGGGCCGGGAGCTTTGCATTTAGGAGTGTCCTGCATCGATTGATCTACTTCCTCGATGGTGAAGGGTCGGAGGAGAGCAATGTTTTTCTCCTGAGTTACAAGCGAGGCTATGTTCCTTGTAATCTTGTTGATTGTTGCATGTCTATCTGGGATGGGCTCTGTGAGGAGGTCTTGAAAGTATTCAACCAAGTTTGTTTCCAAGTCAGCATGAGAGTAAAGTGTTTCTCCTTCATCCGATACAAGGTGCGTGATCTTGTTGTAGTGCCTTCTCTGGATTACAGTTCGGTGAAATAATTTGGTGTTGCATTCCCCTTCCTTGAGCCATTGAATGCGCGACTTATGTTTCCACAGTATCTCTTCCTGTCTTTTTCTATCTTCTATCTGTTGGGCCACACCACGCTCCTGTTCTTTTAGCTCATCCGTGAGCCCTTGCTCCCTAATCTGGTGTTGAATCTCATCCATTTTCTGGGACAATTGTTTTTGGGAGTCGAAGATGCTGCCAAAAGTTTGCTTATTCTAGAGTTTGAGCATTTTCTTAAGATTCTTTAGCTTCTGCTGGAATTGGTACATTTTGGATCGCTGAGATATCTTTGCCTGCCTCCACCAGTCCTGAATGTTTTCTTTGAAGTCTGGGTGGTCTAGCCAGAACTGTTCAAATCTAAAGGGTTTCTTTCCAGGAGTGGCTAGGACGTCCACCCATAATTGTATGGGCCAATGATCTGAACTTGGGTGGTTCAGGATGGTAGATTCCATTGCAGTTATGTCCATCATCATAGGTTTCGATAGTAGGAAGCGATCTAGCTTGCAAGCTATTTGGTGTAGCCTTGTTCTTCTGTTTGTCCAAGTGTGAATGCCATTGTTGGTCTCCACCTCAATTAGACGAAGTTTATCTATCAGATTGTTGAAGTCGTTGGAGTCTTGATCCAATCGCCTTGATCCCCCCTTTTTTCTCCTATAGGTTGCAGATGATATTAAATTCCCCGCCGATAGTCCATCTATCATGTTTTGTGAGGTTGGATAGGTAACTCAGGCTTCTGAGGAAAGCCTGTTTGTCTCTTGGATTGGCCAGGCCATATACGCTGGTTAGATGTCCAGGCTTGTTGGAGCCAATGAGCCTATACTCTGTTGTGATAGACCACCTGGTAATATAAAAGTTTTCCATTAATACCACGTTGGTGTTCCAGAGGATAGCCACTCCTCCAGCTGTACCTGTGGCATCAATCGAAACAGCTCTCCCCGATCTCCAACAGTAAGGAAGTAGCTCATCGATGTCTTCTGAGGTGCATTTTGTTTCCTGTATCATTATAACGTCCGAGTTTTCCACTATAATCAGTTCTCGTAGCATTTTTTGCTTGATACATCCATTAAGGCCTCTAATATTCCAGGATATGATCTTCATGATGACGGAGGGGTGGGGAGAGGAGGGAAGCTGTCCGAGATCAGGTGGATCTGCCCTGAATTTACCATGAAGTTTCCTATTTCCTGTATGAGCTTGTTTGTGGACTTCCTTCCTCTTTTCTTTTCATACTTTTGGATTTTACTTGAGTTTTTGGTCTGACTTCCTTGGATTCCCAGGGCTTTGCTAGCCCTGGCTGATGATCTTGCAGAGGAGTTGAGAAATACCTTGTGCACTTTCCTCAATTGATCCCTGGGTATGGTGTAAAGTTTCTGATGTCAGTAGGCATGTTCAAGGTGTTCCAGATCCACTCCAGCGAGGTCCTGTTCCTCCAGCTCCATTTCCTCATCTCCATCTTCGAGCTCCTGCAGGCCTGGCGTCTCCTGTACCAAGCCCGGGGGGGTCGGGTCTGAGTCCTTATTCTTTGAGATTCTTTCATGGCTGTGGCTCTCGGTCTGAGGTTCATTGTGTGGGGGTGGTGCGTTCAAATTTGTTGGGGTTACTGGGTTTTCTGATTGATCTTGTAAAATTGCAAACCTATTGCTAGTGGATGGGTCTTTGCTTACCTGGGTCGTGTGCTTCCTTCCTCCCTGTCGCCTTCTTCCTGCCGGCTGCACGAATCCTTCGTTGTCCTTGCTTCCCTCTGGGTTTCCTTCTTTGTTGATCAGATTGAGAGGGAACCCTCTGAAGAGGTGACCATGTTCATGGCATTTCCTACAACGGAAGGGAATGTGTTCATAATCAATGGTCTGAGACTAGTCCTCATCATGATATTCCAAAGTAATGGAGCCCGGGAGCGGCTTAGCTATGTTCAGATATAGACAGATTCGCGCATATGACGTGTAGCGCCGCTGCTTAGTGGCTTCAGAGGATTTGACGTAGATTTTGATGGTGTTGCCAATGCCTGCTAGGACCTCTTCCAGCCAAAATTCCTAGGGGAGAGAGTACAGTCTGATCCAGACCGGCGCATGGGCGAAGTCTTCCTTCTCGGGGCTGAACTTTTCTGTCCAAAATCTCAGGAATAGTCCGACTGAGTTATAGAAGTATGGCCCTCCATCGAAGATGCGGTTTCGATCCTCTAGATTATGAAAGATGATTGTGAAAAATCCCTTCGAGCCCAGTTGTAGATCATAGTGGCCTTTTGGTTTCCATAAGTACTGTATCCATTTGACTAGGTCATGCTCAGAGGGCCAGAGCCCTAAAAACTTTCCTACCAAGGCATTGTCTTGCATATATTGCCTCAGCTCCTCGATACGGGGTGAGCTGACCACATATTTTGGGGCTTGTGGTGCCTGTGGGATGCATTTCCCTGGCACCCATGGGGCTGAAACATTTGCAGGGAGCTTTTCCTTGGTTGGATCGATGTCCGTTTCCCGGTCTTTCAAGGTTCCCTCTGCCAGAAGCTGCGCGCACATGTCTAGAGGCATTTCGAAAGTCGGCTGCTTCGTTCCTGTTTCAAAGTTTGCATTAGCCGTGATTCAGCTGTAGGTGACGCTGGGCGGCGCCCCTTCCCTGTGATTCAGGGGCCCCTGCGGGGAAATCATTTTTCGGGCTCAGTTCGCGGCGTCAATGGTTACCTGAACCCTATTTGCAGAGCAAGTAGTCCCTTGTCAATAAACTTATACATTATTTAACAATAATGGTCCCTAAAGTCTTCTTATTAAAGTCAATTTATCTTCTACAAATAATTTTCTATTTAATTGAATCAGACAACCTATAATCTTTCAAATCATTAGAATATTCCATCATAGCACATGCATGGCATTTTTCATCTAGATTATTTCTCTTATAATCTAGGATATGATCCCAAGTCATGCACCCAAACATTGTAAGTTGTCTAATTGAGGGTTTTTTTCCACTCCATTTCTCAACAGGAGTGATATATCATATAAAAAAATTTGGAATCACTTTTATAAGGTAGTTTGAATAGTAAAAAAACTCATCTTAGAACTCAGTCACCATTCCCTTGTTCTGAAGAAAAAATTTTCTAATTTTGATAAAGGTATAATTCTTCATTTTAGTAAGACCATTATTCTAAGCTGTGTAAGATATAAGTAATCTCTAAGAGATATCATTATGTGACAAGTATATCTCAAAGGCATTTCTCACATATTCTCCTCCATTTTTATATCTTATCATTTCATATACCAATCACATCTCTTTTCAATCGATTCCCTATGTTCCACAAAATTTTCAAAGACATGATCCTTATTCCAAAATAATTATACCCATGTTTACCTATAAAATTCATCAATTAATGTCAAAACATAACTCGATATTAACAAGTTCACGTTGAGTCTTTTCTCTCCTTGAGTTTTCTATAGAAAATAAATCTTGGTGATTCCTTCTAAGTAAAAACCCTTCATAAAAACCATCAGGGGGGGAAATACTAGGTAGTACATTAAACATATTAAACATCACCATCAATTTCATAGTTTTGAAATTTACATGTCTAGGTCTTTCATGCTAAATTATTCTCTAGTTGTTGACCTTGTCTGAGTAAAGTTGGTCTTAGATACTTTTTAAGTAAATATCACAACTTATGCAACATATAATTATGGTTAATAATACCACATAAAACCAAAACAAAGTTATTGTTAATATCCTTCACAACTATTGGTTCATGTTGTCATTAATGCCAATGGTTTGATTGATTGATGCCAAATGATTGATTGTTTGATGATTGATTTAATGTAATATGTATTGTCCTTGATGAGAATTCATACATGAAGATTGATCAATGAGTTTTCATTGATATGATGAAGGATGCATTGTTGGAAAAATGTATAGATAGTATTATCATGGTTGATAAGGTGCACAAATGGATGAACTCCAAAGTGGTCCCCTTATGGTGAAATCCCTCACAGGAAGATGCTTTGCTTATTGAGTTATCCTAGAAGAATGGTTGGAGGACCCATTCTTGTATGTGGAATAATGAGATGAATATAAATTAAGTTGTTGGTGAAATTATCCTATATGGATAGTGCTTGTCATGTCATTTTCGGTGGTATGTGCAATGTCACATTACTCCTCACGGTTTGAGAGTTATGGCCTTACGAAGTTGGAGGACCCCCATGTGAAGGTTTGAAGCCCCCAAGGTCAAAGAAGTAAAAGTGACCTAAAAGAAGAAATCATTATTTAAATGATAAATTAAAGTGACAAAGTCAATGTGGATTATTTAAATAATACAAAAAAGTGACAAAATCAAGAAATGATAAAGTAAGGTGCAAAATCAAGAAGGAATATTTAAATGATAAAGTATTGGAGAAGTTTTTATTTATGGAAAGTGGTTAACCCTAAAACAAGGAAAATAGGTTAAGTGACCTAGAAATGGGTTAAGTGACCTAGAGGATGAAAGTATAAATAAGATAGAAATGGTCTCTTGTAGATCATCCTTTTTATGGATCAATGGAGAGCTTCTTGTGAGAATATCTTTTGGAGTATCGATGGAGAGCTTCTTGTGAGAACATTTTGGTGTGAATCTCTTGAGCATGATTGAAGATCTATTCTTAGAAAGAGAGCATGAGGAATATCTCATGGATGCATTAAAGTTTCAACAAGTCTGATATCATGGCGGCGAAATTCATAGAATTACATAAAAACCCTATTTTCTGGCGCATACGTGGGTTGTCTGTGTATAGGGGGTGTATACACAAGATGACAGTGTACAATATGCGTATAGTATGTAGGATGCCAGTGTATAGGGATCGTATAGTGGATAAACTCATGGAGATTTGTGGTTGAACTGATGACAAGTTGTTGAAGATTGAAGAAGGTTCCAAATCTGCACTCTATGGGCTCAAAGCTAGCACTGAGACACTGGTATGGTTACATTATTGTCTTGATGAATAGCATTGCCTATTGTGTTGTGAATGCTTAGGTAATTCTTGCTATGGTTGCTATGATGTGGTTTATGTTGGTTGATGGAGTGAGCATCACTCTTATGATTCAGTATTGATATGATGCCTATAGTATGTTGATTGCTTATGCATGATTGAGTAGCATTCATATTGATTGGATGTGGAGCATGAGTAAGATATTGAAGAGCTTGGATGTATTGTGACTAGCTGGTGGTTAGTTTGGAAATTGAGAAATAGAAGAGAATGATAAATTGGTTGCAGAGGATTTGAGTTGATCTTGAAGGATAAACCCTAATAGATCATAAGGTATACACATGTTGTAGTATTGTTTGGGACTGTATACATAGGTTGTAGTACTTCTTGGGAGAGTACACACACGGGTTGTACTACTAGTAGGGTGCGTACACACGCATGCTGCACTACTGACAAGTTGCATACCTGTTGCAGATTGATATATGTTGAGGATTGTTGCCTCATCTTAGTTTATGTTGAGTGTGTAAGTTGAGTCTTGCATTATAGAGATGGTGCTCTTTTAGAGTTGTACTTTATTCATTTGTTGCTGAAAATCTGCAAGGATTGTAGTCCGTAATAAAAAGAAAATTGTGCATACATCTTGTGTTCTTTGTGTTCCTTGTGGTGATGACTTATTGATGATATGTTGTTGATATGTGTTCACATATAAATGGTTATAAATGATAGCAATGAGTAATGAGTAAATGTTGAATGCTAACTAATGATTTTTGTGTAAGAGGGATTTTTTGGGAAAAATATCCCCACACTCATTCACCCCCCCTTTAAGTGTGGTAGGTGTGTTTATCAATTGGTATCAGAGTAGGCCTTCACTACAAGCCTTAAGAAGCTTGAAGGAGATCCATAGACACACAAATGGATGATGAGTTCCAATCCTTGATGAGGAAAACTATTCTACTTGGAGAATAGAGATGAGATTACATTTGAAGACAATGGGAGAAACAATTTGGAAGGAGTCCATTGGTGGATCAGTTCTGTCAAAGAACAAGTCAAAGTTTGCAGCTCAAAGGGAAGGAAAGAAGAATGATACATTGGCTCTAAACACCATCTTAGTGGACTGTCAAACCCTATCAAGGAGAGCATGGAACAATGCACTTCCTCCAAGTATCTATGGCTAAAGATAGAGGAGACATATCAAAACAAGAAGGACATTGAAGAGAACTCCATCAAGACACATGAAGGTAAAGAATCTCCAAAAACTCTTGGTTGCATTATTTCTAAAAGTGATGATGTTGCAAAAAAGTAAGATCTTGAAGACATTTCAAATGAAGGCAAAGAATCATGTGATGATGTTGACAGAAGGGATGAAGGTAAAGAATCTATACAAACCCTTGCTTGCAATAATTAAAAATGTGATGATGTTGAATTTTTCTCTACAAGTGAAGAAGAAAATCTAGAAGTAGTTTGGATAAAATCAATTGATTTTTATCCCATGGAAGAACTAGAGGAAAAACTATTGGAGATTAAAGATAAAGTTGAAAGAGGTCTATATGAATATAGCAATGACCACTATTATATAAACTATAGCTATCTTTCGGATAACACTAAAATGTTTCTCAAGAAGAGTCAAAAGCACATCTTGAAGTTAAAAGAATCTCTCAAAGAACTAGAAGAAAGTAGTAAGACTCAACTAGAAGAAAAGGAACAAGAGATCACAAGAATAAATAATGAAAAAGAAGATATAAATGTAGATGATGAGATTAGCGAAATTTTTGAAACCATTTTCGATCTCAAGACCCAAATTGAAGAAGCCAAAAGAATAGAGGATCTATTGAAGAATCAAATAAATTAAAAGGAAGAGTCATGTTGTAAGTTAGAAGATGAAATTTTTTACCTTAGAAAGAAGGAAGAAAAGTCAAACAAATTCTTGAATAGCTTACGAATATTGGATGAGATATTGGAAAGTCAAAGATCACCACTTGATAAATCAGGTCTTGGATACAAAGAAGAAGCTACATATGATGAAGAAAGCACCTCAAAGAAGCATGAGGTAAGTCCATCAAAGAAGGAAGACAATGTTGCAAAACAACCATCTACACACAAAAAAAAAAATTTCAAAACAACAAAGCAAGGAAGACATCAAAAAACTATTCTTGGGACACCAAAGCAAAGGTATGCAAGTATTTTTCATGGGCATTTTTATTCATGTAATGGATATGGTCACAAAGCTTTTGAATGTATATATTATTAAAGGAGATATAATGGAATATTTTATAACACCATGAGGTGTTGGATATGTGATCAAGTAGGACACATTATTGTTCACTGTAACACCATTAGATGCTACAATTGTAGTGGATTTGGCCAGAAATCCCAGGAGTGTTGGAACACAAGAAGAAATTCCATGATGAGGACTTCACATAACATGGATAGAAGAAGGAATGAAGTAAGGAAGGGAGACATGTTTGAAAAGATGGATGTTCAGAGCTCAAGTTATGAGGAGCAAGGACATTTACAGAAGTGGGTGAAGAAGACAAAGCAACCAGAACAGAATGAAAGACTGAAGGGAAGTTAAAAAGTGTCATCTAATGAGGTATACATAGATGATAGTGGTGAAAACCACGTACATATGCAGGTTGACCTTGAATAGGTCACGTACATATGTGAGTTGTTGTGCAACAGGCCACGTATATGTGGTAAAGCCTTGGGAAAAAGGAAATGCACATGGCTTGCAGTTTGATGTGATGGTATAACTTTCTGATGCAGGGCATGACATGGTTTATTACTTGTTCTGACATTGTTTGCTACAGGTTCTCATGATTGTAAATTGGATTATGTAAAGTGATGATGTAAAATAAAATATTGGGTGCATGGCACTAACCCATGAGTATGGATTGATGCATTTTTTGTTGAAGAACAATGTTGGTTATAACAGTGAAGTTATGGCACCTTGGTTATGTGTTATATCTTGATGATATATTGGAAATATTACTTGTTGGAAAGATTGATGCATTTGGCATATGGATGGGATACACGTTGGGACATGTGATTGGTGAGTTTATGAGATGATCATTTTGTACATCATTGATGATATATAGTTGATGCATGATTGGTACACTAGTAGAGGCACCTACTAGCAAGTTTATTGGCACATGTTTTACGGAGGATTTGGCATACATGTATGGGATTCAACATTTTGTGGTGTTGGTGCATGATGGTGTACAAGTTTTGGTACACTCATAGATGGCATATGCTTGATGATACTATACCATTGGTACTACTTGATTAGCACAACAATTGGCATCTGCTTGAGATACATGATTGTGTCACTTGATTCATGACGGAGACATATCATGAGTGATATGATACATTATTTGGCATGTTGGTAGATGCACATGGTTGGCATATTGGTAGACGCACATGTTGGAATATTGGTAGATGCACATGTTGGAATATGGTGGATACATTCCACATATGATATCTATTGATGTACATGGTTAATGCACATAAGTGTTGTGCATGATGAGCACACATTTTGTATAGGATGTACTTGGTATATATTTTTCTCATGATTCTTTATTTCAGTGTTGACATATCTTTTGCTTCATGATGCTTGTTATATCATGAGTTTGATGCATGAACAGGTCCAAGGATTTTTATATGGTATCACATTGTTCATATTGTAGAGAATAATGGGGAGACATGCCCATAGGGGGAGTCATTCTTCTTCCCATGATTCTAGGAGGAGATATTTATTAGATAAATACCTAGAAAAGAGCCCTATATTTGAAGAAAGAGCACATAAACATAATTCTAGGGGGAGAAATGGTCATAGGGGGAGTATGTTCAATGTATCTTGACCATGCTATCCCTTGTTCAAAATGGGAGAGATTATTCAAAGGAAGATCAAAGGCATTGAGACAGGGGGAGCAACCACAAGAGGAGAATGGCCCTTTGCCATTGATGTCAAAGGGGGAGAGATAGTCACATTGATGTGATTGATGATTATTGATTGGGAGAGATAGTCACATTGACTATTGATGTAGAGCATGCCATATCTACATGTTCACATCAATAATTTGTAATTGGTATTGACATCAATATTGGTATTTCCATCAATGCCAAAGGGGGATATTGTTGGATCATGTTGTTATTAATGCCAATGGTTTGATTGATTGATGTCAAGTGATTGATTGATGCCAAAGGGTTGATTGATTCATGATTTATGTAATGTAATATGTATTTTCCTTGGTGAGAATGCATAGATGAATATGGATCAATGAGGTGTCATTGATATGATGAAGATGGATCAATGAGTTGCCATTGATACATGATGAATATGGATCCATGTGGTTTCATTGGTATATGATTGTTGTAGGATAAATCAATAAATGCAGACATAAACTAATCTCCCTAGATCCACCCAGATCTAGAACAAAACAAGATAGGACATGGCACTTTCCATAGGTTCTAATATCTGAATCTATCATCAAAGAAAGGGTGAGTAATGTACCTTTGAATATCACTTCCATATGTCTTTGTTGTCCCTCCTTCGCTCCGGTTCTCTTGTGCTACTGATCCTGCAATGAAACACAAACCAGCCAACGTGAAAGGAGAGAGAATATATTCAATGACAGCCTATGCATATGACCAAGGAATTATGAAATAAAATAAATATAATTCTATGGGAAAGAAGCATGCCACTGTATTATATTAATAATAGGAAGAGAGATTACAACCTTGAGGTCATAAGGTTCCTTCCAATGATTCCTTGCTTCCCACAAACTTCTTTCTCCAAGGATTCTAAGACCATGGATCTAATAACTACTCACAATCTATCTTGACAAAGAAAATCTCAAAGACAATCTAACCAAGCTAACAATCTCAAGACAAATTCAACTAACTTTCTCCATGAGAGATCCTATCCTTTTATAAGTTGAAGAGGATAAGGTGAGGAGGTTAGGATGATCCCCCTAAATCATGAAAGCGAGTAAGATCGAAACCGTTTGGAGGCCACCTCACCATAGAAGCTTCTCCTTCTAGAAGCATCGAGAAGACACTTGTTTTTCCCACGTACAGTAATTTCCGCACCTTAGCTATAGTGCAGCCTATGGAAACCAGGAATTTCCTCACCCTCGTTATAATGTAGCCTGTGGAAACTGGGAATTTCCTCACCCTGGCTATAGTGCAGCCTGCGGAAACCAGGAATTTCCTCACCCTGGCTATAGTGCATCCTGTGGAAACCAGGAATTTCCTCACCCTAGCTATAGTGTAGCATGTGGAAACTAGGAATTTCCACACCCTATGTATAGAGCAACCTGTGGAAATCCTCCAAGATAGGGTTTTTAAAAATGAAAATACAACTTCTTCTCTCAAGGAAAGTTCTTCTCCCTTATTTCCTCAATAATTCAGGCTATTGATCCTTCTAAAGACAAATGATAGGTTTACATCATTAAAAATCATAGGGATGATAAAAATAATGTGTAACAGAGAGCCCGCCAAAGTATGAAGTTAGAACAAAGTGATAGCTGAAATACTTTGTCGAGTGTGTGTATGGAACAAGGAATAGTCGGTTGGAAACTTGACAACAAACAAGGAAATAAAGTACAATAATATATCATCACTGAGGTAGGCATTCCCATACGCAAAATACAAATGACTCAAAGAATAAATGCTGACATGTGAAGATCCATGTCAAGTAATACAGGTCAATGCCACCAAACATACACTGTGGATCCCTGCCATTATGACTCAAATATGAACATAGCCACCAAAAATAAACCATGGATATATGTGTTAAAGACTCAAATTTGAACATAGACACAAGACATACACTGTGGATCTATGCACCAGTACAATATAAATATACTCCAATGCAACCTGAATCTATCAGAAAAGATTCAGGGTCTTCATTTCCACCACTATATAGTACGATTCTAACCATGTGAATACATGTGTTGAAGTCGAACATGGTAGAAACCACTTGATTACTGGTCATTAGTGTATATTATTAACAAGTGCAAGGGAAATCACCATTAATGTCAATGACTCCCAAGGTACACTAGTACAATCCAACAAATGTGAATTTGTGAGCTGAAGCCGAACACTCAGGGGAATCTCCCGATCAGGGGTCAATAATGAAAACCCACTATCGAAAGTGAGGAAACCTACCATTGAGGCATGCAAGTTCCAAGGTACCAATTTGTTTCTAAGTCTAATTCCTAGATAATGAGTTGAAGTCGACGGGAAAAGACTTGTCACAAGAGGACCTTAATGTATCTGACATCGATGACATGAAATGGGTAACAAGATTTGAAGTAGATCATAGTAACAAGTGATTCAGGAATGACTCAAGGATGGGAAACACAATAGAAGGCTTAAGGACTTCATAAATGGTCGACGCAATAGAAGGATTTCCAGGGTGAACTTCTTTTTGAACATATTGACGACATGACAATTGTCCTGGAAAAGATGACATAACAACAGGGATCACATACCAATTTGTAATCTTATAAAGGATTATGATCAAGAGACAAACGAATTTTCCAAGCTAGACACAAGGCGGGTGAAAGCGTGTCATGTTCCAAAGAGACTCTTCCATAGAATACATGTTTAGACACATTTCTTTCCCAATTCCCCCCCCACCATTTTTGGCAATTACCTCTTTATGTTTACGCAAGCTTGAGGAAGATAACATATGATTGTAATGTAAGCTCATCCTTCAGATGAGTCCCTCGGAGTATGTTTATCAAACCTTAGGAAGGAGTGGTTCAGTCCCATATGGGCCTTTCAATGATTCTTTAATGAGCCCAGAGAAAGAAAACTGAGGGGTTTTTCATATTTAGAGAGTCAGAAAAACACTTAAAGAGAACTCTCTCAGTTCATTTTTCGTAAAGTAGTTTGATGAGACCGAAAAAGAGATAAACTATCGCTCAACATATGCGCTTTCTAATACTTTAATGAGAGTGAAAAGAAAAATATCCCTCGACAATCTTTTCATGTTTAGAGAGTCTGAAAAGAGCGTAAAGGGAACTCTAGGGGTTTCCTTTTTCATATAACCTTTACGAGTCTGAAAAAGTGATAAAATTATAATTGGTTACATTCTCACATATTTATGAGCACGAGAAAGAATAAATACTAAGCTCGGTAACTTATTATGATGTATTTATGAGCATCAGAAACAATAAAGACTAAGCTCGGTATTGTTTCCATTTTTAAGCTTTAAAATAAAACAAAACTATGCTTAGGATAGATTTTATTTTTACACAAGCTTAAGAACTAAACAAAACTATGCTTGGACCTGGTTTCATTTTTACACAAGATTTCACTCGAGGAAACTATGCTTGAGGTAGGTGGTTTGATTTTTACACAAGCATGAACCATAGAAAACTATGCTTGTGACTTCCCAACGCATGGTTGGTACTTAGCCCCCAGCTTAAGAAGTTAGTGGCTCAACTTTAGCATAGAGTCCAGAGGCTGGAAGAATTTCCCCCAAAGGTACCTCTCATTGAACAATACAAGCAGATGAAATGAAGCTTCAAATACTAGACGAAGGACGTGACTCGAACAGAGAGGGGGGATTTGTTTCATTTTTTAACGAGCTTGACAGAGGAGAATAACTATGCTCGACACTCTAGGTATAATCCTCAGACCTCTATTTCATTTTTTAACGAGCTTGACATAGAAATAAGAACTATGCCCATAACCTTTGTTTCATATTTTAACGAGGCTTCCGCAGAGACACACAAAACTATTCCCAAAGCTGGTTTCAATTTTTAACGAGCTTGAAAGAAGAAAACCATGCTCAAGACTATTTTCTTGATCACGACTTCCAAGAGGATAGTTCTCTGGAAGGACACCATGTCAAGGGACAAAACGTGGTCATGGCCTCCAAAAGATCTTCACTTGGCAGAAGAAATACACTCTGGAAGGAACACATGTCGAGGGTCACGATAGGGGTAAGGAGGTCAGGCTCCAATAGCCCTACCGAAGAGGTCACCATGTCAACTATTGAATCCAAGTCATTGTCATCAGTAGTGGAAGGCATGGGAGACAACGCCACATAATTTACTTGTGGAAGAGGTGATATCGTCTTCATATAGGAACCACTAAGGGAGGTAATCCAATCAGGACCGATGAATGAAAGTTGATCAATAGTCACAATTCTTCCATCGTGAGGGAAAGATATCACATGAAAAAGAGTGGACACAATAGCTTTCATGGAATAGAAATAATCATGCCCAAGGAGTAAAGAGAAATCCAAGGGATCTTGGACTACCATGACACCAATAAAGACAGTTTTCCCTCCCAAAATTACAGGAAACTGAGGAAGGGTCCTTAAAGGTTGATTGATTCTTCTGTTAAAAGATAACAGATTCTATGTAACTAGTGCAAGCTGAGGACAACCCAAAGCCTGCTAAGCAATAGAAGACAAAATAATAACGAATGAACCTTCATCTATCAACGTCTGAGGAACGTCCTGACCATAAACCTATACAATAATCTGGAAAGGAATGTGAGAGGGAAGACGAGGTCTAGTTACCACACTGCAATTAAAAGGGATGGCCTCATTACTTGGAGGGGGCCTCATTACAGGAGAAGGAGGAATACCCCCCAACATGGCAGAGTCTGTATCAATGAGAAAAAATGGGTAGTATCAGGTTTATTCTCAAGCAGGAGAGTAGGATCGACCGATGACGAGATCAACTCGACCACTTGGGTTTCATTCTCTAAGGGGAGAATGGGTTCGATGGGTAGACAAGTATCGACTGCTTGGGTTTCCCTCTCTAATAGGAGAGTGGGATCGACCGAGGATGGGATTAAATTGACCACTTCGTCAACTGGTTCAACTAAGGATGTGACGATATTGACTACTTGATCAACTGGATTGGCCGACGGGGGAACCAGATTGATAATTCCATTAACTATAGGTGGGTTGAGAGAAATCTTGTGATAAGAAACTGGAAGTTGAGGTGGTGAAACAGTCATGTCTTCTAGTAATTTCGAGGCTTCGTCCATATGAGGAAAAAGGTGAGTTTGATGACTCCCTCTGCATAACATACAAGGAAACTTGACTCTACTTTTATTTTTCCCAAGGGTATTTTGACTAGTTGATGAGAGGTCATCAACATGTTGTTCAGAGGCTGATGACATGGGTTGGTAAGGGTGTGTAGACCATGCTTCTATAACCTTGGATAGACTAGGGAAATCCTTAAGAACATGGCTACCATTACAAAGCCTGCAAGGGTACTTGGGATTATGGGTTGTTTGGGTGATCTTGACATCATCAACACTCCCAGCACGATCAAAAGTAACTAGTTTCTTTCCAATGTGTTCGGTAATGAATGGAATTTTAGATCCTTTTTTATTTTTCTTCTTCTTCCTATCCATCGAGTTACTATATTCAGAGCTTTCACTCAATGAAGAAGATTAAATGGAAGAATACCTTGCAAGTGGATAAGGTGAAGAAAATCTTACCGGTGAGGATGGTGAAGGATCAACATGAGGTTGATGTTCTTGGGGGGGAAGTTCTTACAAATGAATCACTAACTGCATTTGGGACTACCTGAGTGGAAAAAAACCACACAAACAATCCAATCGTTAGGCCTGGAATGCTCAAAGTATCAATGTGAGGAGGACCAATGTTTTCATAAGAAGGAAAAACAAAAGGTGCCCCTGGAGCAGGGTTCCTTCATTGGTCATTTCAGGAACTGACGCCATTAGATAAATATCCAACATAGAGTCTACTAGGGAAAACAAACAACAAATGCTAAAAATCTAGTAAGCAAGCAAGCAAACAAAAATTTCTCACAATGAACTCACTAGTTGGTGATGAAATCCAACGTTCTGCAATCAAAGTAAGAAAGGGATGAGATAGAGCGAGTAGAAAAGTTATTTTGATGACTTGCTTAACGGACTTACACCTTGGTGCAAGCTCCCACACATAATTGTGGGTATACCCTCCAAGGAGCCCGAGTGAGTTTGGCCAACGTCGATTCTAGGTACCGTGAAGACTTTCCCCTCCACAGTCACCTTGTGTAAAGAACCTAAAGAGAAAGGCCACTAAGTTTACCAATTACTACAGTGATTCCTGGAGAAAAGTCGACAGTCTGATCCACGCACAAAGGTAGGGTATCTAGCCCAAAATCAACTTGAAAGGATTCAACTCATCATTGTGGGTATACATTCAAGCGCCCCCATAATACGCACAATCTCTGCACCAAGACCAACAAAGTAGGGTGAGTAACTCTACCAGTCTCAATGCGACCTCATGATTTACCCTTGTGTTAGAAGGGCTTCCCAGGCAAAAATGTAATAAGTGGATTTCACCACTCCCTAATGCAAGATTCTATGTTTGTTTGCAGCTTTGGAAAATTATTTTTCACACTTATTCCAAAGCCCTACAACTAATCTAATGTAGGTTTGCTACCAGAAAATATTAAAATATCTAATCAACTTTCTATAAGAACTTTATTTTTAACACTGTTGTTACTCAAAAGGAAAATGGCATGGACAATATGGTGTTTTGACCGACTCAAAAGTTATGCAAAGATATGAAGATGCAATCTTTTCATTTCAATGAAAGTTGTGCTACGATAAAGAGAAAACATTTATCATTCCCATATGCATAATGTCCCAAAATATATTAAAATCATCAATATCGATATGTTCAAGAAATCAAATGCAAGGATGCCCCCAATCTAATGTAAAGAAAGAAATAATTTTTTTTGTTTTAAATATAGCTAAAAGCAGTAACAGATCTATATAAAAAAAAGCAACCCAAACTAAGTTTCTCTTTTAACACAATTTATTAAAAAAAAGAAGTATTCTTTCACTAAACAATTCTAAAGAAAAACAATGCTTTGTAACAGAAAGACACTCAAAGAAGGAGACCAAATCTTTCAAAAGAAAACAAAGAAAAGATAAGGCAAAGATGGTTGAAAGCAGATTCAAAGATTTCAAGAAGACTATAAATAGATCATAATCAAACCCAAAAATTGACCCCAAAACCAAATCCAAGATCTAAGGAAAACCCATAAAAAATCAAGCTTTTCACAATTTCCGTGGGCTATAGATTAAAACAGTGCAGAAATACTTGATTTACGCAAGCCAGAAGACCAATACAGTGCATAAACATTACACTGTCCCTCAAAGTAGGGTGCAAAAATCACACAAAAATGGAAAAAAATAAAAAGTGTGAAGGTTTTCCAATGAATTTTAATAGTCAGAGAGTCAAGCTAGATCTCACAGTGACTCAGAAAAAAGAACCCAATAAATCAAAGCAAGAAAGCAAGGCAAACTAGGAAAAAAATATGTTCTTCAGTAGAGTTGCCAATTTTGTTGTAGGATAAATCAGTAAATTCAGACATAAACTAATATCCCTAGATCCACCCAGATCTAGAACAAAACAAGACAGGACATGGCACTTTTCCTAGGTTCTAACCTTTGAATCTATCATCAAAGAAAGGATGAGTGACATACCTTTGAATAATGCTTCCTTATGTCTTTGTTGTCCCGGCTTTGCTCTGGTGCTCTTTTGCTATTGATCCTACAATGAAACACAAACCAACCAAAGTGAAAGAAGAGAGAATATATTCAATGACAGCCTATGCATATGATCAATGAATTATGCAATAAAATAAACTTAATTCTATGGGAAATAAGCATGCCACTGTATTATATTAATAATAGGAAGAGAGATTACAACCGGATGCCTTCATGTCGTAAGGTTCCTTCCAACGATTCCTTGCTTCCCACACACTTATTGCTCCAAGGATTCTAATACCATGGATCTGATAGCTACTCACAATCTATCTTGACAAAGGAAATCTCGAAGCCAATCTAACCAAGCTAACAATCTCAAGATAAATTCAACTAACTTTCTCCATCAGAGCTCCTCTCCTTTTATAAGTTGAAGAGGATAAGTTGAGGAGGTTAGGATGATCCCACTAAATCATGAAAGTGAGTAAAATCCAAACCATTTGGAAGCCACCTCACCATAGAATCTTCTCCTTCTATAAGCATTGAGAAGACACTCATTTTTCCCATGTACGGGAATTTCTGCACCCTAGCTATAGTACAGCGTGTGGAAACTAGGAATTTCCTCACCCTAGCTATATTGCAGCGTACAGAAACTAAGAATTTCCTCACCTTGGCTATAGTGATGCCTGTAGAAACCAAGAATTTCCTCACCCTGGTTATAGTGCAGCCTACGGAAAACAGGAATTTCCTCACCCTGGCTATAGTGCAGCCTACGAAAACCAGGAATTTCTGCACCCTATGTATAAAGAAACCTGCGGAAATCCTCCAAAATAGGGTTTTTACAAAGGAAAATACAACTTCTTCTCTCAAGGAAAGTTCTTCTCCCTTCTTTCCTCAAGAATTCAGGCTATTGATCCTTCTAAAGACAAAGGATAGGTTTACATCATTAACAATCATAGGGATGATGAAAATAATGTGTAACAATGATGCATTGTTGGAAAAATGTATAGATAGTCTTATCATGGTTGATAAGGTGCACAAACGGATGAACTCCAAATTGGTCCCCTTATGGTGAAAACCCTCATGAGAATACACTTTGCAGATTGAGTTATCCTAGAAGAATGGTTGGAGGACCCATGCTTGTATTTGGAATAATGAGATGAAGATAAATGAAGTTGTTGGTGAAACTATCCCAGATGGATAGTGCTTGTCATTCCATTTCCAGTGGTATGTGGAATGTCACATAACTCCTCACGGTTTGAGAGTTATGGCCTTATGATTTTGGAGGACCCCCATATGAAGGCTTGAAGCCCCCAAGGTCAAAGAAGTCAAAGTGACCTAAAATAAGAAATCATTATTTAAATGATAAAGTAAAGTGACAAAGTCAAGGTGTAATATTTAATTAATAAAGAAAAGTGACAAAATCAAGAAATGATAAAGTAAGGTGACAAAATCAAGAAGGAATATTTAAATGATAAAGTGTTGGAGAACTTTCTATTTATGGAAAGTGGTTAACCCTAAAATAAGGAAAATAGGTTAAGTGACCTAGAAATGGGATAAGTGACCTAAAAATGGGTTAAGTAACCTAGAGGATGAAAGTATAAATAATATAGAAACGGTCTCTTGTAGATCATCCTTTTTATGGATCAATGGAGAGCTTCTTATGAGAATATCTTTTGGAGTATTCATGGAGAGATTTTTGTGAGAGCTTATTGTGAGAAACTTTTGGTGTGGATCTCTTGAGCTTGATTGAAGATCTATTATGAGAAAGAGAGTGTGAAGAAGATATCATGGATGCATTGAAGTTTCGGCAAGTCTGAGATCATGACGGAGAAATTCTTGGAATTACAGAAAAACCCTATTTTTTGGTGTGTACATGGGTTGTCTGTGTATAGGGGGCGTATACACAAGTTGTCAATGTACAAGGTGCGTATAGTACACAGGATGTCAGTGTATAATGAGCGTACAGTGGATAAACTCATGGAGATTTGTGGTTGAGATGATGACAAGTTGTTGAAGACTGAAGGAGGTTCTAGGTCTGCACTCTATGGGCTCAAATCTAGCACTGAGACACTGGTATGGTTACATTATTATCTTGATGGATAGCATTGATTATATTTTTGTGAATGCCTAAGGAATTCTTCGTATGGTTGCTATGATGTGGTTTATGTTTGTTGATGGAGTGAGCAACACTCTTATGATTCAGTACTAATATGATGGCTATAGTATGTTGATTTCTTATGCATGATTTAGTAGCATTCATATTGATTGGTTGTGGAGCATGAGTAAGCTATTTAAGAGCTTAGATGTATTGTGACTGGCTAGTGGTCAGTTTGGACAGTGAGAAACATAAGAGAATGATAAATTGGTTGCAGAGGACCTGAGTTGATCTTGAAGGATAAACCCTAATAGCTCAGAAGGTATAAAAAGGTTGTAGTACTATTTGGGAATGTATACGCAGGTTTTAGTACTTCTTGGGTGCATATACACACGGGCTGTACTACTGGTAGGGTGCGTACACATGCATGTTCCACTACTGACAAGTTGCATAGCTGTTGAAGATTGATATCTGTTGAGGATTGTTGCCTCATCTCAGTTGATGTTGAGTGTGTAAGTTGAGTCTTGCATTATAGAGCTGGTGCTCTTGTAGAGTTGTACTCTATTCAGTTGTTGTTGAAAAACCCCAAAGATTGTAGTTTGTAATAAAAAGAAAATTGTACATACATCTTGTGTTCTTTTTGTTTCTTGTGGTGATGACTTATTGATGATATATTGTTGATATATGTTGCTGATATGTGTTCACATCTAACTGGTTATAAATGATAGAAATGAATAAGGAGTAAATGTTGAATGCTAACTAATGAGTTTTGTGTAAGAGGGGATTTTTGGGAAAAAGAACCTCACACTCATTCGTCCCCCGTCTAAGTGTGGTAGGTGTGTCCAAAAATACCTTACAAGACATAATTTAACCTTCTTACTAGTATAGATTTGTTGGGATAAAAACAAAAAATTAGTAGTCAAACTTAGAACCTAATACACATTAATGATCACAACATTCTACCATTCAATACTACCAAAAATAGAAACAAAATTGCATAATCATTTGCTACAAATATTTATTATTTTGTATCTTTTCATAGTTAAGAAAAGAGAGAAGAATTATTATCCTTCTGATGGGTACAAATAAAGTCGAATATCCACTCACATTAAGAAGAGTTACCATGCTTGAGAAAAAATGACAAGGAGAAAATAATTATATCCCTCACCTCATGAATATCAATGTTATAGGTTAGTCATTTGACTAGTCAATACTTTCGATTTTATGCTCAAGACTATCAACCTTCTTTAGGAAAGTATTCTCCATACATCTTATTTCCCCATAATATTGATCAGTATTCTTCTTCTTACCTTTCTTAGTTTATGTCTAATTGATATTATTTTTTTTATCAATCAAGTCGACAAAATCTCATTCATTCCCTTAATTGTATTCATGGTCTTTTTATATATAGGTCTATCGACATTCAACCTTAAGAATATTGACAAGTTTATTAAAATCAAGTTTCCCTTCATGAATAATCTTTTCTTTTTCCCTAATTAGAAAACCACAAAATAAATAACCCATGGCTCATTAAATTTCTATTAATTAAAAAAATGCTCAAAAAATTGAATTTCAATTCGGAAAGTGTCAATATCATCCTTTCTAAAGTGCAACATTGGGTTCATAAA
>ML778413.1:1043845-1054537 GCA_009831015.1 Picea engelmannii
CTTCCTCTAGATGCTTCTTTTTAGTATAAATAGGAGTCGAGGGTATGAGAACCCTAGCTTGGATATTATTGTAATAGAGCGCTGCTCGACTGGAGGTTTCCCCCTCGAAGAGGCCTGTGAACATTTCTATCTGATTCAAAGTGCTATTATGTTGCTATTTCGTATATCATTTCTGTGTATTGTGAAGATTATGCTGGATATTTTACTGTTATTCTGTCATTTCTAGCATTTCGTTTATGTTCTGCATATTTTATATATCTGGTATCTTGCAAATATATAGTGATTATCGGTTGTTTGAACTAGTAATTTTTCCTCTTTGGTTAGATTAATTGTGGACATAAGATTATTAATGATCAAAATACAATCATTAAACCTTGAAAATATGTTATTGTTTATGATCTAAAGATATGGAACATGTTTTTCAATACCTTGCTGAATCTAGATTGCAACATCATGGAAAGACTAGTCCATTGGATAGCATCATTAACCATATTGCAAAGTGAACTATGAGAAATATTAGATATCAATAATTTCATAGGTTCCATTGTTCAATATTGACTTATTGAATGTTTTCATTGCAAAGCCTTAATTTTTTCTCCACAATCCTATTAACACTATCTATTATTCCAATAATATTTGATCTAGATTTTTGCATTACATTAATGTCATTAACAACCTTCAAATCACCATTTATAAACATATTATTATAATGGAAGAATTTTTTTCTTTTTATTCCATAACATTTTTAGCCATGCATTTTGATAGATATCTACTTAATGTTGAACTTCATTGTAAGTGACTTCTCTTATTTTATTTTCCTTGTCTAGCAATAGGGAAATTTGGTACCAAAGAATTTAATAGAAAGTCTCTTTTAAGATTTCCATTCATGAGATGCACCATCATATCATCCTCAACCATTGAATGAAATGAAAATTTCAAAATACAAAATATTTTACAACAAAATGAAGTCCCCATTTCTCCATAGAATACACTTTCATCAAATGTTTCTACAGATATTGTGGTTGACTTCCTTTTATAATATGTGTGCTACCAATTTATCATTATACAATATTGTATGTCCTTGATGTTACAATTTTTATATCGACACAATCTACATTATCCATAGGTGGAAACACCATTTGTATAGGACATGCTTCAAATACTTCCCAAAAGTTGAAACTAGGCAACTTTCTATTTTTTTACAATCTAACAAGTACATTTCCACTTTGCCAAATAAGTGCCAGTTACATTGTACAATTAAAATACAAACTTACTAAAATGAAAATATTTTATATACAGAAGAAATTGTGTACAAACTTACTAAAATGAAAATATTTGATATATACAAGAAACTATGTACAAACTTACTAAAATGAAAATATTTGATATATAAAACAAATGATGTGCATAAAAGTAAAAGTTTAATGTGTTAGAATAAAATGCGCATCGACATTTTCTAGAACTCAAGCGATCATGTGTGGCCCCACCCCATCAAGGTCTCCAAAGTCCAAACATTTTAGTTAATATTCCAATTTATCTCATTTCACAGAACTTTATCATTGATGGTCGATGGAAAAATTGGCACCTAGGATTAGAAGCCTGATCGAGTTTATAATTTAAACTACAAATAGAGTAGTAGAAGCATCCCAAGAAAATTACATATGCTTACAACATTAGTGTTGGTGTTTGTATGTAAATGTGGATCGCAGGTTGGATTTACGTTCTCTAAATTAGAAATAGTGTTTACCTTACATCTAATGACAATGTGATTAGGTCAAATATTATACAATACAACTCAAAAATTTAGAAATTGAAGAAGACTATGAGGAATAATGACAAGAATAGATAAATAGATAGTTTATAAAGATAGGAAGGTAGGATAACTCATAAAACTAATTCTCACAAGTAATGCAACCCTACATGTCGATGTTTGTAGCATTGTAATAGTACTTTTGCATAGGTCTAAGTGTCTAGATGTGTGGAAGTTATCCAAAGCTTCTACATTGATACTTTACTTTAATTAAAGGAATTATTAAAGTAAATTGTTTTTATTAAGTATTTGAGTTTATTTAATGAATTGATAAAGTTACTAGCATTAGTGAATTAAATATTAGCGATTGATCTCAAGTGAGGTGATATTATCTGTCAATCACTTTGGATATTAGGGTTAGGTCATAAATCAATATTATAAAAGCAAGGATAGGGTAAAGGAGGAAGGTTGTTTTTTTTGACAGAAAGAGAAGAGAAGGACCTTTTCTCAAGGATATATTGGATAGGGGAAGAAGGAATTTCATCAAGATATCAGTACATGAAATGAACAATAGAGAACATGGGTAGTTGCATGGAGTTCCAATATATTGGAGCCAGAACAGTAGAGTCATGTTGCACAATTTTTTTTGTATAGTATTTGTGCATGTGTACCTGGGTTTCAGTGAAGATAGGTGGGTATATGAGGTTTTTCTTAAGTAATTCCTCATACATCTCAAAAAGCGTTAAATTTTGGGATCGTACAACAAACTAGGCGTTTCTAGGGTTTCTAGGTGCTTTCTAAAGTTTTTTGTATTTCTTAGTGGGACATTTTACGCCCTTATAATCTTTAAAGTTATTTGAATGATAAAATTACTTGATGGAAATAATATATTTGTGTATTGTGGACAAGATTTGGTTTTTAGTATTGATTTTAGTTGATTATTCTAACAAATTTTTTTTGTTTTGTGAGTTTCTTGTAATGACCCTTTCCATATAGAAGCTCTAGAGTGGAGGGATTAGTAGTATAAACATCCTTGTTAGACTATATCCAGGGAGAGTCATTGGAAAACAGGGCCACTTGATGTTACTTTACTAGAGAATGTTATAATTTGAAAGTCACATTAAGTGAAAAGTGGGTAAAAGTGCCTTTAAGTGATATTGAGCTAAAAATAGAAGGGTGCATAAGTGAGGGAGATAAATTTGGAAGTAAATGGAGAATTAGGGTTTCATAAAGGTATATGAGGAGAAAAGCTACATAATTCCTCATTGTGCATATTTTATGATTTGAGAGTGAGCTCTGAGGTGACTTCACAGGTTCAGGTGAATCATTGACTTTGTGGATTCTAGGGGGAATACACCCAAAGGTTGATTTTAATGTTTTGAGACACACCCTAGTCACTGGGGACATCATACAGATATTCCATCGATATTTAGCAACAGTTACACAGGTTGCACTAGCAAGGGTGCTCTTATTCAGGGTGAGAGTGCAACTTCTTAGGAGACTTAGAGATTTGACTTGTCCCAGCCAAGGAGAATTCAATGATTCCATTCTGACCCAGTTGAGAGGAAGGAAATGCACATCTATTGACTTGTTTCTCATTCGATTCTGACTGATAAATTATCTTGGGTGCATCAGTCATCCAATGAGGGTGCGATAGTTGGGGAGGATACATTTAGGGTTCCCGAGAGAGAAGCATATCAGATCTAGGGAAACCCTTATGAACCATTACAGAGGAGCCTAGGGAACTCATCTTGAGACTATTACAGCTAGATTCTGATAATGGAATATCTAGGGTGTAGTTGTTGGCACCGGTCGGTGTGCATTTCCCTAAGGGGATCCATCTGAGGTATATACAAAATTGCAGAGGGACTATATTTAACTGGATAGACACAGAGAGTGTGAAAGAAGTCAGGTCACATTGTTTAAGATGGATTCTAGTTATATCTGAGTATTTTATCCACCAGGGAAAACTTTCCAGTCTTCCAGCACTTGTCGTATGTGTTTTCGTAGCATGCAACAGATCCTATAGCTCACCATTCATCTAGCAACCTTATTCTATTTTCGTGTATAATTGTTTCAATTTTATTACTATATTCTGGCTAAGATCCTTTTGTCTTTGATCTATATTATATATTTATTTTTCTTAGACACATGGCATTGTACCCAATCATTTTCATAATAGATTGTTGCAACTGTTCTCTATATTTATCTTTTGCGTACTTGCTTATATATTGTTAAACAACTGTAATCATATGAAAAATCACCATGAATGTTAAAACCAATCACTAAATGCATCCAAAAACCCAAAGTGTATCATTTCTTATAACAAATAATTATCAGTAGAGGCATACATTCTGATCTGCAGAATTAGGGATATTGCAATGGTATCAGATCTTTAGTCATGCCAGCCTATGACTAAAGTTGATGGGTTCGATAGAAGAACCATAGGTCCATGAGAATGTAGGTGATGAATATGTCACTTACAAAAGACATAGGGAGAGGAGACCTAGGCCATATTATCCCCCCTTTCCTCCCAGTTTATAGGAAGAAGAAGAGGTGCACAGGTAAGCAGAGAGAAGGGCAGAGTGAGAGGCATAACATGAGGAAAAGAGGATGATGGAAGAAATATATGAGAGACCAAATGAAAATGGAAAGACCCCCATGAAACTAGATGAAACCTTCATCCAGGTACTCAACAACATAGTGTTCAGTCAATAAGATATGACATATTCATTGGTAGAGATGGCCGATAGGTTGGCCACATGGAGCACATTGGGCACACATGCCCCACATGTAGTGTACGGGAACTCATGGGTTTGTAACAAACCCCATTCACCTACTCACACATAAACCTATTCAAGTAGGATTCCCATGCCATTATTCCCTAGCTTCTATAGGGAAACCCCAGGAGAAACACAACAATGAATATCACAAAGGAAACCCACACAGATAGAGGATATTATTGAGTTTAAGAGAGAGTATGCAACATTGGGATGATATTTCCATAAGGGCATGACCCTAGTCGATTACTATGGACTCAGGATTAGGAACCGTCCTAGAGATACTCAAAGGGGTAGACAACAACAACAACAATAGAGGCATAATATAGACTTCATCTAGAAAGTTGGTAAAATCACTATACCTTATTTCGACGGATCATCCAAATGCACTGCTAGAGCTTGGATACAAAAACTTGACACGTACTACAAGCTCAACCAGATGACATAGACTAAGGCCATCGACTTCACTACCCTACATTTGGAGGATGAGGCAGATGAATGGTGACATCATGGACTGGTGACGTTGGGTCAAAATCACATCACTGCTTACAGAAACTTCATAGAGAGTTTCATGGATAAGTTTGATAGGAGGGATCCATATATCCATTTCATTGACTTATCTCAGTTGAAATAAACTAGTAAGCCAGAGCCATTAACCACAAAGTTTGATAGGGTATCCATGGAAGTGAAAGATATTTCATAGCCCAGGTCAGTCATTTTTTTTCACAGAGGGGCTCACAGAACCCTTGATAGGATGGGTAAAGGCATACATTCCTCACACATTAAAGGATTCCATCCTATGCACTAGATATCTAACAAAATTAGCAATAAAAACTAAAGTTTTCTCCAAATCCTTTGTACCATAGAAGGATAGAGATAGGAAGCCATTCCAAAGAGAAATGAAGTGCAAGGAGAATTTGGATGATGATATGAGGCAAGAGATTATGAGGAAGGAGCTATGAGGGTCCATGGGTTTTGAAACCAAGACCACCCACCAAGCGAAGTGTCTTGAGAAGAGCACTAACACCAATGCACCCTCATGAGTCTTTACAAATAAACTTATATACTTAAATAGATTAATGGTAACAGAGTTGTGCCAAGGAGAGTAGCTGCAGGGATTTCAATGGCAGCGAGTGCAACATATCGTTCATCACCAATGACGCAGACAGGTCCAGGACCATCTCGGGAACAACTAGTAGGGGCAGGGGTTCCGGGGGAAGGAACTCGTTTCAAAGACAGTTGCAGAACCGTGCGCAGGTTCAATCCCTTGTTACCTATTTGGGATGTGGAGGACGCCGTTACCAGCGTGACTACCCAGAGTTACAATCAGGATTGTGCATAGAGAAGGAAAGGCCCTGATGGGAAGAGCAAGTGGCAGCCATCAAATTTACACAATGGTTAATAATCGCCAGGCAGAACATCAATCCACGGTGGTAGAATCATCATGTGCACTAAATCATATCAATGATAAGATTTTGTTTGATTCTAGTGCGACAGATAGTTTCATTTCACCATCTGCAATAGAAAAGAGTGTGTTGGTAGCCTACGAGCACGATGACTTTAAACAAGTCGAGATGTCTTTGAGGGAAAAACAAGCAGTAGGACCTAGTGTCGATAATTGTATCGTAGACCTAAGAGTGTGTACTACCAGGTTAAAGGTATACGTCACTGCTCTTGGGGCATATGAACTAATCATTGGAATGGATTGGTTAGCAACTCATCGAGCTTTGGTAGATTGTTTCGCAAAGAGGGTGCTTTGTGTTGATGATGAAGGAAGACTAGTAGAGATCCAGGGTGTACAGAGAAAAGTGTCGTTACGCTTTATATCAACTATGAAGGTTAAGCGATGCTTGAGACAAGGGTGTCAACTTTATGTAGTGGAAGTAGTGAATGAAAGGAAGGGACCCTCATTGGATCAGTACCCGGTATTGTTAGAATTTCAGGATTTTTTTCCGAATGAGTTACCAGGGTTACCTCCTGAGAGAGAGCTTGATTTTACCATTGAGCTAAAACTTGGTGCAGAACTAATCTCCAAGACTCTATATCGGATGACAGCACCGGAACTTTGTGAATTGCAAATGTAGTTGAAAGAGTTACTTGACTTAGGGATAATAAGGCCCAGTGTTTCACCCTAGGGCGCACCAGTAATTTTTGTAAAGAAGAAGGATGGATCCTTACGACTGTGTATAGACTACAGGGACTTGATCCATGCTACAGTGAAGAATAGGTACCCGATGCCCCGAATAGATGACCTCTTCGATCATATGAAAGGAGCAGCGGCATTCTAAAAGATCGATTTGCAATCAGGGTATCATCAGTTAAGGATTAAGGAAGGTGATATCCCAAAAACTTCCTTCCGAACTCGGTTTGGACATTACGAGTTTGTTGTAGTACCTTTCGGATTGACCAATGCACCAATAGTATTCATGAGCCTCATGAACGACATATTCCGGAAGTACTTAGACCATTTTGTACAAGTCTTTTTAGATGACTTCCTCATCTATTCCAAGAATGAAAGAAAACATGAGTAACACTTGCAAATAGTGTTGTCCTACCTTAGAGAGAACAAATTGTATGGGAAGTTGTCGAAGTGTTCCTTCTTCCAGAAAGAGATCCACTATTTAGGTCATATCATTTCCAGCGAAGGAATCTCCATGGACCCAGAAAAGGTAAAGGCCATTATGGAGTGGCCAGTGCTAAAAAATGCCCATGAGGTGAGAAGCTTCATGGGGCTAGCGGGTTATTACCGGAGATTTGTGGAAGGATTCTCAAAAATAGAGAAACCCATCATCACTTTGCAATGCAAGGGGGTCAGGTATGAATGGACAAAAGAATGTGATAGTGCATTCATTGAGCTTAAGAGGTTACTAACTAGTGTGCTAATTCTACGAGTGTCAGATATGGAAAAGGACTTCACGGTCTGCACGGATGCCTCGAAGCAAGGGTTGGGGGCCGTGCTAATGCAGGATGGAGGAGTGATAGCTTATGTGTCAAGGAAGTTGAAGAAACATGAGGAGCTATACGTGACTCATGATTTAGAGTTGGCAAGTGTAATGCTAGCTCTGAAACTTTGGAGGCATTATCTTGTTGGGTGAAACTTTGAGCTCAAAATGGACCATCAAAGTTTAAAACATCTCTTCACTCAAAGAGATCTGAATGCCAGGAAAAGGCGTTGGAGTGAGTTTATGAGTGAGTACGATTAAGGTATTTCGTACATAAAGGGAAAGGAAAATGTGGTTGCAGATGCCTTGAGTAGGAGACCACGTATCTTCTCCTTTGTAGCCTTAAAGGTCAATATGATGGAACATGTGTTGACACAACTCCCAGGAGACAGTTGGTATTTAAAGGTTACTTCAAACCTCCAGAGCGGGAGACAGTTAGACCCAAAGTATGAAGGATATAGTCTGGAAATAGACGGACTGTTAAGATATCGAGGAAGGATGTACATCCTTGAGAATGGGAATATTTGAAGCATCATACTGAAGGAAGCATATAGAGCACTATATTGTGTGCATCCGGGTGTGATACAAATTATACCTTATTTCGACAGATCATTATACCTTATTTCTCAGGATCACTATACCTTATTTCAATGGATCATCCAAATGCACTTCTAGAGCTTGGATACAAAAACTTGACACGTACTACAAGCTCAACCAGATGACATAGACTAAGGCCATAAACTTCACTACCCTACATTTGGAGGGTGAGGTAGATGAATGGTGGCATCATGGACTGGTGACGTTGGGTCAGAATCACATCACTTCTTACAAAAACTTCATAAAGAGTTTCATGGATAAATTTGACAGGAGGGATCCATATATCCATTTCATTGACTTATCTCAGTTGAAATAAACTAGTAAGCCAGAGGCATTAACCATAGAGTTTGATAGGGTATCCGTGGCGGTGAAAGATATTTCACAGCAAAGGTCAGTCATTTGTTTTCACAAAGGGGCTCACAGAACCCTTGAGAGGATGGGTAAAGGCCTACATTCCTCACACGTTAAAGGATTCCATCCTATGCACTAGATATCTAACAAAATTAGCAATAAAAACTAAAGTTTTCTCCAAACCCTTTGTACCATAGAAGGATAGAGATAGGAAGCCATTCCAAAGAGAAATGAAGGGAAAGGAGAATTTGGATGATGATATGAGGCAAGAGATTATGAGGAAGGAGCTATGATTCACCTACAAGGACCCTTGGATACCCAAACACAGGTGCATGGGCAAGGAAGAGATGTATTATATTGAGGTGGAAACAAATAGTTTGTACAATGATGAAGGGGAATGGGACAGTGGATCTAGTAGCTCAGAGGAGGTGCCATCATAGGAAATGGAGCATCCTCCACAGAGACCACTGACACCGGTAGGTTCCCAACCACTGGTATTACCATAGCCTTGAGAGAAGGCTAACAGATGGGCACCAACAAAGGGAGGATTCACAACAACCCTTTCTAGTATTCCTAGGTATGACACCCTCCTGATCAGAGGGACTATTCAGGGACAGTGGGAAATTTCCCTAATAGATGGTAGGGTTGATGTTAGGAACCAAATATCAATATAGCATAGAAAAACCTCAGAAAAAGTACTCAATGCCTTGAAAAAGAGATAATTTTAGATAATAAGCCTCTTCGAGGGGGCAACCTCCTTTTACCCCAGTTAAATGTTAGAGTACAAGATGATTCAAAATGAAAATGTCTCCTTGGTATATATAGGAGACTAGGAGGTATAATTACAACTAATGGCCTAAAGCCGACATAAATAAAATAACATTACTAATATAATATTCCCCAATTAAGGGGTAATGAGCCAATATTAGGGCTTAACATGCCCCTCCCCTTGAGACAAGTGTTTTCCTCAATTCTTCAGTAACTCTGGATGCTTCTGTATAAAAGACTCGTCTTCCCAAGTGGAATCTTCAGCCGATAGTTTCCTCCATTTAATGAGATACTCTGAAATGGATCTATTCCTTAGCTGGCGAATTCGTTTGTCAGTGATGGCTTCAGGATCCAATATGATTTTTGCTTCCTCATCAAGTTCTGGAAATATAGTTTGAACTGAGATCTTGTCGCCTATAGCCTTATTTAAGCACAAAACATGGAAAACTGGGTGTACTCGTGAACATGCAGGCAACTCCAATTTGTATGCCATAGTACCAATATTTTGCAACACCTTATAAGGGACATAGTACTTTGGTGATAATTTATTATCCTTCTTGGCTTGCTTGAGGGACATCTTCTTGTATGGTTGTAGTCTTAAAAACACCCAATCTTCTACTTCAAAACTTCTTTTACTATGATGTTGATCTGCTTCTTGTTTCATGCGATTATGTGCCATGGTCAGGTTCTCCTTTACGATTTGGAGAACTTGTTGTTGATTCTCGATGTGATATTCCACTGCTTGAACCTTATATTTTTATTTTAGAGAAGAAGTGATGGAAGGAGGGTGGTATCAATAAAGTGCCATAAATGGTGTCATTTTTGTTGCAGTATGAAAGGAAGTGTTATACCCCCATTATGACAAGGGTACCCATTTGAACCATTGTGTTTGTTTAGCAGAGACAAAGAAACGAAGGTAGCCTTCCAGACATTTGTTCACTATCTCGGTTTGTCCATCAGATTGAGAAGGATAGGATCAGCTATGAGCCAATTGAGTACCCAAACAAGAAAATAATTATGTCCAAAAATGTCCACTGAAGATGGGATTTCTATCACTTACAATAATCTTTGGGTTGCCATGTAGCTTTTGAACTGTCTCCATGAATGCGGTGGAAACTGTACTAGCTTTGAAGGGATGAGAGAGTGCACAAAAGTGTACATACTTGGTCAGTCTATAAACAATCACCATGATTACACTCTTTCCTTCAAACTTTGGTAACCCTGTGATGAAATCCATGGAAAACTCCTCCCAGCGCTGAGTTGGGATGGATAATGGTTGTAAAAGACCCAGGGTCTTAATTGTTTCCACCTTATTTTGTTGGCAAACCAAACATTCTACCACAAACATTTGAACATCAGTTTTAAGGCCATCCCAAAAAACATTCTTCTTGACTCTATGGTAGGTTTTCAAAAATCCCGAGTGCCCTCCTATTGTAGAGGTGTGCAATTCCAATAGTACCTTTTGTTTGAGTTGGGAGTTCTTACATAAATATAAGCGATCTTT
>ML778413.1:1066423-1122729 GCA_009831015.1 Picea engelmannii
CTCAGGAAGATTGGTTGCAACTGCAAAAAGAAGACCGAACAACATATACATCCTAGACATGAAGAAGAGAGAGAAGACAGAAGCCACACAAAAGGATTCTAAGGAAGAAAACGTCCCAAAGACCAAAAATAAGGATGAAGTATAATTGAGTGCCACATGTTTAGGGGAAGCAGCCCTAAAGAAGAAGGTTACCTTTTTCCATTAAACTCAGGGGGAGAAGCCATACCCTTTACCATTGATGTCAAAGGGGGAGATAAATTGGGATCATGATGATAGGGGGAGCATGAGTGTTTCCATCAATGACAAAGGGGGAGATTGTTGGAAGATTGGTTGTTGTCATTGATGTCAACCCTAGTCATGGGTTTTGGACCACAAGATTGATGAAGTTATTTGGACATGAAGGAAAATGCACATGCAGATACAACACCCATGGATGGATAGTATACATCATACTATTTTTGGTGGTATGTGTCACGTCACGTGGATCCTCATGGTTGAGGAGAAATGAATTTTTGAAGATGACAAAGTGAATTGTACATGTAGGCCCTGAAGATAATTAAAGAAAAGAATTACAAAATAAGAAAGTGTCAGGTCGACCCTATTGTTAAAAGAAAGTGACATAAATGGTATAAATAAACATCATTATACATTCATTTGAAACAAGTCGAATGTCATAGGGAAGAAGAAGAAAAAGAAGGCCGAATTTCAAGGGAGGATGAAGTCTTTTGGTGATGTGTTCTAAGGTATGTTATTTTCAGGTCATCTTACCATTTTTGCTATAACGTTTTTTCTAGAACGATTCAGATGGTGAAATCGCTATGGTAGTGATAAGACATATCAAGGTACCTCTGGTAAAAAGTTAAGCTCTTGATTCACTATAATTATGGAGATACACTCTGTGGAATATAGGGTTTGTGACCAGTCCTGAAACTAGTCAAAAAACAGGTGTTCTGGGTAACACAGTCATACATTTTCCATACAGAATCCAAATGAAGTGGGACCACTTCCATTGGAAAGAGTACGGACTTTATTTTCGTGTATGCGAGTTTCAGTATCAGATGTTAAATATTGAGCGTGGGACATGCTGTACAAGTTGGGTCTTCTGAACAGACCAGAATTGAATAAAGTTTTATTATCTCTCATATAATCTTGGGTGGAAGGAAGGGGAAAGGATAGAGAGTTCATATATCTCTTGATATTGGAGGATTGTATCTTCCTATTGGAGGTTTATCCCTCCCTTTACATTTTGAATCTGTAGCTACCTTTGGAAGTCATTACTTCCCTTGAACAAAAACTATTGATTATTTCTCATATATATTGTGCATGGTGTATTGTGGTGTATTGGTGTAACTCTTATACTATTGTTCATTTCTCATTGGATATAATTGAATGGTTTAAGTATAAGTTGGAAAAGGTTTTTAAATTGTACTTGATACTGATTCACCCCCCTCTCAGTATCAACAAGGTAATGGATTTCCAAGAGAAGAGATTGAGGAGAAGGTTCATTAGGGAGTGTTTGATCAAATGGATAGGGATTCTAGTGGACGATGCTACTTGGAAGAGTAAGCATGGTTTTCCGTGCCCTGGATTGGTATTGGTTGAGGACAAGCAATCAAATGAAGGGAGGATTGCAATGTCCATTTCTCAGTAGGATCTCCAAAGAGGAGGGATTAGTAATTTAAACATCCCCGTTAGACTATAGTCATGGAAATTCAGAAGAAAAGATGGTCACATGATGTTACTTTACTAGAGAATGTTATAATTTGAAAGTGACATTAAGTGAAAAGTGGTAAAAGTGCCTTTAAGTGATATTGAGCTAAAAATAGAAGGGATCATATGTGAGGGAGATAAATTTAGAAGTTAACGGAGAATTAGGGTTTCATGAAGGTATATGAGGTGAAAGGTGACATAATTCCTAATTATGTATATTTTATGATTTGAGAGTGAACTCTGAGGAGACTTCACATGTTCAAGAGAATCAATGAATTTGTGGATTCTAGGAGGAATACACTCTGTTATCTTCATTTTGTGGATAACTAAGGAGATTATGTCTCAAGTCCCTCAGGTTACAGAGATGGAGTGTTGAGAGACTACATGACCAACAATACCCTTTTTCACAAATGGAAACCCCTCTCACCACCACATATCGTCACAGATTTCTATACGGAATCCACTACATTAGATGGATTCTAGAAGGAAGTGGGCCTTGATACATGAGGTACAAATCAAGATTATGGTGAGCATCATTTCAATATTTAAGTTATTTGATTATGTTGTATCTTACATTGCTCTATAGTTCATGTTATATGCCTAGAAATTATTCCTTTTTCCTTGCTTCACCTTCATGGTTGACATTGTGCCCTAGTAAGTGGTTTTCCTGGATATGGGTTTTCTACTAGGAACTCCCTTAAATATCCATCATACCATTCATGACCATATTAACCACTTTCCATCATTATTCCCCTTCATTTTATTATCTCTTGGTATTTAAGGATGTATTGACCCAAGAAGGGGTTTCCCCTCATTCTATGGGAATAAGGGGATGAAGTCCGAGAGGGGTTGTTATTGGGTAAAATACAAAATCCTTGTATAAACCTTCCATATTCTTCTCCCATGGATCACCCAAGAAAGTAGTAAAACACTTATATTTGAGTAAAGGGGACTCACAATATAATAAATATTGTTGAAAATGTTAGTTGAAGGATGGTTGGTCTCATCACGATCTAACCTATCACGTCCATGAATATATAGTGGTATCACATTGCCATCATCTGGTCACCAAACCAGTGTAATGGATCTTAGTTGCATGGATGAGATAAAGGGGGTCTCATCACAAGCCAACCTTCTCATTTCCGCTAGGTGTTTTTGGGTGACATTTCCATCATATGGTCACCACACCATGGCAGTGACCTTAAACCTCTCCTTATGATGTATTGAAATAAAATAAAATAAAAGAAAGATAAAAGGCAATTGATGGTCCTGGAAAAAGTGCATTGTGGATGAAGGTACCACACACCCTCTACAAAGGAACCCGTGAATGAGACACTATGACCCCTTGTATGTCATGAGCCCTATGCCCATTGATTCTTGACCTCAACCACTTCATCCACTTTACATGGATTAGAGAGGGATTTCTTGGAAACTCTCCTTCACCTAGGGAATCATCCACCCAATAGGACACCTCGTCAACCCTCCCATATTCAATCTTGACAAGTCACATAGTGTCTTTAAGAATTTAATTGTTTCATATAATGATATTTGATGCACATGCTTAGGTTTCTCATTTATTGATTGGATTCAATTATCATTATGTTATGACTTGAGATCCTTGAAGGGCATTCTCATTTGTCTTTGCAGGACCTAGTTGGTGGAAAATTTTGGGAGAAAAATCCTAGCTTGGGTTTCCATGGGGATACAATCCCACAGGTTGGATGCCAAGGGCTTGCATGGTGGATGAGAAAGATCATACTTTAAAGGCCTTGATATTGACTTATATTACATAGCCTATCCCCCACATGTCAAACATTTTTCCTAGGAGAGGAAAAGCGTTACTCCTAGAGTCATGACACCACCTAGGGGGGTTAGGAATTGGTAGTGAACTGCCACTCATTTACACATGGTTATTTTGAGGAGAAGAGGGTATTCACCATGTAGATATTGTCTATATTCTTGAAATTTGGACTTTGGAGGCCTACCCATACTTCTCCAACACCTGCAACGACTTCTTCTAAGTGGAAAAATGTCCCCTAAAGGGGAGACATCTATGTAAAATTAGGGTTTATTTGTGCAAAAGTGAAACTTGAGATGAATTATTTAATATAACTTTTTTAAATAAGACAAGATTATGGTTTTTGATCCCTAGTCTTATGGTTTACCCCTTAATTTATTGACAATTCATCTTGGTGACACTTTGTATAAATAAGAAGTCATAAGATCTCATTTTAACATAACAATCCCTCATTGTGAGAAATATTGGTCTAAACTTTTCTCCATATTTGGAAAAATCTTCTCTTTTTTAACTTTTTTATGGTTATCTCTTGATCATATGGTTGATGGGTGTGATGCACTAGCCTTGGAAGGATTATCTCTTGCTATTGTGGAGGATTATCTTAGCATTTTCCCTTGAATTAGTGTGGTTTTTACTCTCATGATTGCAATTGTTTCAATTCAAGGTCATTGTGCTAGGATCTAGGTGGTAAGTATAAGGGAATAAACCCACACCATAGTCTTAATCACTTTATTCTTCATGTTATTCGTTAAACAAGGGTTTGCTAAGAGAACTATAAGGGCATACACCCTCTTAGCTTAAACCCTAGATAGAGAAACTTTCCTTTGGAAGTAAAAGGGATTACACCCCCAAGGAGGTATCTTATCTAGATATTTCTTTTCATGACCACATTAACCCAATAACTAAGAGCACTAGTCATTTATTATTGCATTGGAGAAATAAAATATTGCATTTGGAAACGTGATTTTTGGTCATTTTTACTTCTTGAAAAGTGGATTGTATTCCTTGTGCCTTGGGAAAGTTACATCCACTAAGGAATACCCATCAAGGGGATAATTCTTGATGATTTTATAAAATTACATATTCAGACATTAGGGCTGCAGAAACCCTAAATCATTTTCTTGAATAACTCCCTTATCAACCATTGGATTTTGCTCAAAGTTTGCACACTTATTTTTCTTGGTCCAGTGGACTTTTTGGAAACGTTTGATGGGATTTCAGTGGCCTATTTTCTCACTGTAATACATTGAATGTTACATACATAAGGATGATATAATTTGTATTTTCTACTTGATCTCTATCATTTATTGAGAATCTTATAGTACCATTATATTTCTTATATATACTCCCTTATCAACCATTGGATTTTGCTCAAAGTTTGCACACTTATTCTTCTTGGTCTAGTGGACTTTTTGGAAACATTTGATGGGAGTTCAGTGGATTATTTTCTCACTGTAATACATTGAATGTTACATACATAAGGATGATATAATTATTTGCAGAAAAGTGTTTACAACAACCTTATTGTTTTATGCTAGAATATTGGTTTTTCATCTTGAGTTTAACTAGTCATTAACTAGTCTTTCTTTTGTATTTTCTACTTGATCTCTATCATTTATTGAGAATCTTATAGTACCATTATATTTCTTATATATACTCTTATCTATTTCTGAAAATTAGGGACAACCAGATTAAATTTCTTATCCAACTAACATACATCATTGCAAAGTGGTTTTTCTTGTGTCTCATGCAAGTATTTCACCATTTACATGTTACTCAACATACTTGGAAACCCTTGTACCTTCCCAAGACTTCATTCCACACATTTGGATACACTTAGAATTGACCTATAGGGGATTCACTTCCATCTCTATCCATATCCATCTCATTTCCCCTAGGGTAACTGAGATCTCCTCCCTAGAGTGACCTAGTCACCCTTGAAGTGCGGGACATAGATCAAGGTGACATTGGGTGTAGGATTCCCATGTTGTAGCACTTTCCTTGTAGTTGGGTAGGGATTTTACAAACCTAAAAATTGTAGTATAATGAACCTAGAGGCTGATTTTGGTGTCGAGAGACCCACCCTAGTCACCAGGGAGATCATACAAATCTTCCATTGATATTTAGAAACAGTTACATAGGTTGCAGTAGAAAGGGAACACTTATTTAGGGTGAGGGAACAACTTCTAAAGAGGCTTGAAGATTACACTTGTCCCATCCAAGGAGAATCTAGTGATTCCCTTTCGACCCAGTTGATAGGAAGGAAAGGCACATCTTTTGACTAGTTTCTCATTAGATTCTGATGGAAAAATCATCTTGGGTGCATCATTCATTGAGTGAGGGTGAGGTAGTTGGGGAGGATACATTTAGGGTTCCCGAGAGAGAACCAAATCATATCTTGGGAAACCCTTCCAAACCATTATAGAGGAGACTAGGGTGCTCAGTTTGAGACTATTACAACCAGACTTCGATGGTAGAATATCTAGGGCGCAGTTGTTCACAACAATTATTGTGCATTCCCCCAAAGGGATCCATTTGACGTCCATACAAATTTGTAGAGGGTCAATCTTCAATTGGATAGAGACATAGAGTGTTCATGAGGTCAACGCAAATTGTTTGAGATAGAATCTAGGCAGATCCAAGGAATTTATCCACCAGGGTGAAGTTTTCGGTCTTGCAACGATTGTTGTATGAGTTGTCATAGTGTGCAACATATCCTACGTCTCATCCATTGATCCAACATCCTTCCTCTATTTCCAGGTATCATTGTTTCAATTTTATTATTTCATTCTAGATACGATCCTCTTGTCTATGATATAGTTGAGAGATTTTTTTTCTTAGCTGCATGCGACATTGTACCCAGTCGTTTTCATAATACATTGTTGCAGTCGTTTTGTGTCTTTATATTTTGCGTATTTCCTTATATATTGTTAAAAAAATGTAATCAAATGAAAAATCACCATGCATGTTAAAAATAACCACTAAACACATCCATAAAACCAAACTGTATTAGTTCCGGCAACAAATAATGATCAATAGAGGAATATATTTTGATCTGTAGAATTAGAGATATTACACTACTAATTTGATTTACAAAAAGGAAATCAATAGATAACAAGATACCTCGGTGTTGGGATGATAAAATAAACATCGTATCTGATAACTCATTGTGAGAGGAAGCCATATTTCATTTCCATGGGATTTGATATCAAATCTATCATATTTTCAACTAGATCTCAAAAAATCAATAACCAACAGTTAGAAATCAAGGGTTGGATTTCAGGGAAACAATCGTACTGAAGAAGAGCAAGGGTTTGTAGTTATTCAGAGATGTAAGTGGGTTGTAGTAGGAAAACTCATGTACATAAGTGGGTTTCATTAATAAAAGGTGAATACATACATGGGTTATAGTGGTGATGGGCACATATAGAATTGTATAGGTCAGTAGAAGGGTGGTTTCAACAACATGCTATTTCCAAGGAATATTATCAGATCAAATGGATGGAAACAAGAATTCTAAGAGTTGAAGATAAATTGGATGGATCATCCGACTTCCTATATTGGAAATAAATATTTACTTTGGATTTGAATGAATATGACCTTTGGGAGATAGTGGAAAAAATAGTTCTTCCACTGACAAATCCATAGGGTTTGGAAGTTTAGCAAAAGAAGGAGATCGAAGTGTTATATAACATTTTCTCTCAGCCCATGAAACTCTCTTGGATGGACTTTCCATTTACCTATGCAGACTTGAAGTCATCGTTTTTACCTTCCAGAGCCAAAAAAATACATTTTTCCACATATACATGCCCTACCAGTTAGACAACAAGTGTATACATAGGTTTCTCTATTACAACCTGCGTACATCAGGTTTGGTGCTCAAAATTAAAAAATTGTGTTTCATCTCCATGTCACGTCAAGAGATCCATGATCGTTAACCTTCCATATACTATAAACATTTCAACTCGACCCTTCAGTTCCATTTGAAGACTATAAATTGAACCATATCCAATCCGTGGAGAAGAGGAGAGAATTCAACTTTTGAGAGAAAAGATGTTCTGGAGAAATTTCACTTCCTATTGAGTGTGCATCCCTTTATCCTTGAAAGTATAAACTCATTACTCACCCCCCAAGATCTTCGTTCTTTGATGGAGAACCTCATTGTATCCCTTATATGATATTGCCTTTGGTGGAGGATTGAAATGGTGGAGGCCCAGCTAGAGGGAATTAGTTTCCCGGTTCCGAGATGTGCCGACACAAAATTTTCTCACCTATATACTTATGTTGATTATTTTAATAGAAATACTCTTTTCTTGTCCAATTGATATCTTGCAAATATTTGAACTATTATTCCATGGGAATATTTTTCATGTATGTTAATGGATTATGGTATTTTATATGCTAGCATTATATATTATCATGATATGCTTGTGTATCTTAGTTGTTGAGGACAAGTTGCAGGTATAAATCTTTGAGTTATGTGATCAATGATGGTCTTCATCGAACGTTCGGATGAGGTAGGCTCCTGACCTTGTCTTGTTAGCATTTTCATATATATAGCATAATTGGGATTAGAGTTGATTTATGTGTGTCATTCCATGTATTGTGGTTTAACCCATGCCATAGAGATATTTTCCTCGTAACATAATTGGAGACTCCACTGAGGATTGATATTCTGTTTTGGGGTTTGGAGTGTTTTTCTCCTTGAATTGCTCTGTTTTAGCATGAGTTTCCTTGTTGCTTGATTCCTTGACAACTTATTTTTACTTTTCATATGAATTTCTTGGCCTAATCCTTACCCTATCAGTTGCTTACTATATATATTTGGTTTTCCCCTTAACAGACGTGTACATACATGAGTTGTCCTTCTGTAGGGCGCTTACATACGTGACTTTTTCCTAAACAGTCACGTACATAAACTATTTAGGCTCACTAGATGAGTTTGGTGTTTGTTGGGTGTGTTTGGTTGGTTGCCAATAATTCTTGGGTCTCTTTCCTAACTATTAAGTGCCTACATAATGATAGGAAACCTTATTATTGTTGAATTTTCGGGTGGTATTCTTTCTTATCATGTTTTTCATTAGTTTCCCTGCACATTGGTCTGATGTTTGCTTCTTGGTATCCGACTTGGCTTGTCTCTTTTTTCTTGGAGTAGGGTATTTATGTGAAGATGTTATTCAATTATTTCATTTTCATTTCTTTATATCTAAACTACAAAAAAATAAATCTCATTTTTCATTATGGCATTACCTCTTTTGTTATTTAGTATTGATCTAGACACATGTGTAAAGATTGCATTTTATTGAAATTGTAGAAATTGCATTGAGAGTTGTGTTTAAAAGCTTACCATATCTTGAGAATTTAAGATTAGGAATTAGTAGTATTTATATTTGTTTCTTTCATATGCTGAGTCATAATATCATCAGTTTCATGACCACACCTCTTGAGTAAAAAAATCCATTAAAAGTAACATTGATTAACCAAAATTGATTGGAAACAATTATATTTTTCAGGGTACACAAACAAGAATAGGACATAGGGTGTTGGAATAGGATTTTGTGGGTAAACTTATCCAAGGCTATTAAACTAAACTTACGTGTTTGACCAGGGAGTGGTGAAATCCATTGTGTAATTAGTGATGTGAGGGGGCTCTGCTCACACCGTATTTAAGAACAATGTCGCACAAAGTTGGTTGTCGATATAGCCTTCTAATACCTTATTAGCGTTAGATATATTTATGTGGTTTCATTCGTATATGAGGTTGTTTCTAGTACCTTTACTTTCATGAGAGGCGGTGATTTGAAGATTTCGGGCTTTGTTACCATGTCCATATGGTGGACAATACTTATGATTGTTTTCCTATGCATTGGTTATATCGTGGTGGCTCTAGCTCCTTGGCATAGCCAACCACATACGTTACTCGCAGGGGTTATTCTGTGGTACCCTAAGTCGGATAAGGGTCGAAAAACACACAACCCTTATGGAGGATTACCTCTCTGGGGGGATCTGACCGACTATGTTGTTAAGCCCACGAGGGCCCTTATAATTGATTATGATACCTTCAATATTTTGAAGGGAGTTTTAGGCCCCTCTTGGGTGATGCATACCTACTCTAGTGAGGGAGGCCCCTTTTCAGCTACTATATCCTGTTTGTGTGCATTTGACCTTTTTTCTTTACTTTGGAGTGCTCTCTAATTGTTAGTTGGCCTTAGTATTTGGTTTCATATCTCGAGTCTTGAGTCATATTAGAGCAATAATAACCTCTTCATATGTCTCGTCTTTTGTTGAAGTTACCACCGCATTTTGAGTCTTTACCAAAGTTTCCTTCTAAAAGGCGTAAAGTTAAAAGACGTGGTACATATATCTTCACCTCTAAGACTTGTGATTATCCAGTTATGGGTACTGATTTGATTCTAAATGACACAATGATTCCTTCAAATCCTATATCGTTTGTGGTCAATGGGACTCCTTCGACTCCTTCAACTGCGATGGTTGTAGTGTCATAGGTTCCTATTCTTACTCCTACCCAACCTATGGTTTCTACTTGACCATATAAACGAACCCTTTCAAGTCTCATTTTGGTACTTGGGGATACAATAGTCCATGCCTTCAGTCTCTAACCCTTTTTCTTTAGTTATCACCAATATATTGTTGCAACTTTCATCCTCCATTCGAGTGACTAATGAAAATCCTAGTTTTGGACCTGGAGGAATGACTCCTCTACATACTCTTCTCTCATTTGGTGGAGGTCATATTACCAAAACAAATCCTATGGAAGGAGGCCAACCTCCTTTTCCTTTTGGGTCTAATCCTAGTCTCAATGCTCCTGGATGGAGTACTCAACCGAGTGGACAAGCCACTTCCTATATTCCATCCTTTCCCCCTTCTTCCTCCATCCCGATTCCGACAACACATTTTTTATGAAAAATCCACCTCTATCCTCTGCATTTCCACCTGGATGGAGTCAGTTTCACACTATGGTCAACCCCCATCTTGGAGCTCCTCCAACTGGGGGCAATGTTTATAATTCTCACTATGCCTCCCCTACAGTTATGGTTCCCATACAACCTCTTATGAATTAGTTTGGAGGAGGATATTACCCTACCTAATAGGGCCATGGTATATACTAGAACCATGTCTGGACTACAATCCCTAAACACCAATATTTTGCGGGAGCATGGGATGAGATGCCACAACCCTAGCTCCCTTTTATGGCCACGCTTAATCTACCAGAATTGTTGATATTAATGAATGACTTGGTGCATCATGATCCGTCATGGCCCCATGTCCCCACCAAGGTTCCTTCAGACATTCCAAAATTCGAGGAGAAGACCGACGAGGATCCAGGTGATCATGTTACTACTTTTCATCTTTGGTTCTCATCCAATTCTCTTAATGTAGATTCTACTTGTTTGAGACTATTTCAATGCACCCTCATCGGGGTCGCTATGAAATGGTACATTGAGCTACCAAGGGGAATGTATGAAAACTTTAATAAGATGATTTTGGTCTTTCTCAACCACTTCCAGTTGTCAGTTCGTTATGTTGTCAGCGTAGAAATTTTGTTGACCTTTCACCAAGATAAGGCCATGGATATATCAAACCATATTGAAGAGTAGCGTAAACAAAAGAGGTTGATTAAATTGTACATTCCTCCAGAGTTCATGTTGGATTGTTTCCTTAAGTCCTTATTTCCCTATATTTCAAAGGAAGTTTCTACATCTGGAGTAACATCTAAGTAAGAAGCTATTTTCAAATACAAACAACTAGACCTCATATATGCTCAGTCTGGGATGTTGTATTAAATTCTTCCTGACACATTGTGATCGAATTAGGACCCTATACAAAATCCTGGGCCTCATGTTGATGGAATTATAGGCTCTACAAATGTTAAGTCTATAGACTCGGTGACAAACCATTTGAAGGATTTCTCTCCAAGCCAACATGTAGTAGGACAAGCTTCAGCCTTGTCCTCCACTTGCACTTAGTCGACATGTGTTCATTCTATATAGTCATCATCTAACCCAAATGGTGACCAACAACCAGGAAGGAATAAAAATAAAGGACAAGGTAATAATCGTAAGGGTGGAAAAAAAATAATAAATACAAGGACAATGCTAACAATGATAGATCAAATAATAATGTTGGTGAGGGAAATAAAGAAAAACGAAAGGTGAAGTTTCCTTGTAAACTTTGTAAAGATGATCACCTTACCCACTTATTCCCCAAAATCAAGGAAGCCTCGAGGCTCTTATCGCAACTGCCCATTGTGCTGACCAATCCATTTCAACATAATTATCAAATGGCTTTGGAGTCCTCCAACACTGTAAATACATCAAGAGGGACTAAAAAACCCTTGAAACATGAAGGTGACCATCTATGTTTTAATATGGTTAAGTCTTAGATTTATGTAGCCACTCGATCTCTTAATTACGATTCTTCACATATTGTCACAAGTCCAGATTCTCCCCCTCCTCCAAAAAGAGTATTGAAATCCTTTGCCGCATATTCCGAAAGGAGTATTGAAATCCTCTCCCTCGTATTCCAAAAGGAGTATTGAAATCCTTTTCCCACAATAATAATTCTTGAGCTTCCCATAACTATTCGATTGTCGAAGATCTGGGACAAACCCCTTGTGTGATGTTGGATTTGGAGGTGCTCCAAATGTGTCCTTCATAGAGGAACTCCCTTTTATCTACTTTAGGAGCTCTAGACTCGTGTGGCTCAAAGGTTATTAAGTTTGATGTCACATATGTTAATCCTTGCTTGACTTACCACGTGGTCTTTCAAATCCATGTGGAGTACATGAAATATACCATCAAACGCACTGTAATTGATGAAGGTGTTGTGACGTGCGTGATGTCCCTAACCTGTTGGAAAGCCATTGGATCTCTGACTTTATCCCAATATACGACTATTGAGTCTCAATATTGACACCTATATTACCCTATATTATCTCTGTCTGAGTCAATTTTACCTATGTTATGTGTATCTAATTGATTGTTTCCTCCATAAATACACTTTATGACCTCGTTCATGTGCATAAGAGGTAACTTATGATTAAAGCATGGTTTGTTTAGTTTTCTTGAGTTAAAATGATTAAATGTTTGGTTTTGCATGATCCTAATCATTTGACTCTTATGCAACATTGATTCGGTACTGCATGGGTGTCTAATACAGTACCACCACCTGTTCTGTGCTAATCCGGTACTCATGGTTATGACTGTGTGTATTTTGGTACTAAACAACTACCTATAGGATTCTAGTACCAACATTCTAGTATTTTCTTTTCACCTCGAGTTTCAGCCCAATGACGATGTATATAAAAATTTGGGGACATGGGTTTTGTTCGGAGCGGTTTTTTCATTCAGAAAAGTGATCCAAAATCCCTAGATATCACACATATGGACCTTCATCTCACGGGGAATGATTCATCCTAAATCTTTGCCAATTTTCTAGAAATTCTAGGATCATGCCCAGATTCATGGGAACTACATTTCATTGATTAGATAAGTGGTTTTACTTGACCTCCATTGATGGAAAATGGTTTTGATTTGGATTGTATTGTCTAGATCCAAATTTGTAATGTAAACATCATATAAATTGAGTGATGGCTAATAAAAAAAAGGAGAGGAATTAGTATGCTGGAAATTGGATTTTTGAACCAACTCTTTTTGTAAATTTATTTGTTGAAGATCAATGGAAGTTTGAATTCAAGGATCTTGTGTGTCTCTTAGCATTTATAATTTGCTGATATAAAATCCTCCATTTTGGCATCGGCAAGGGCCCACCGATCCATCTTGGTAAGATCATTGTAAATTATTAGCATAGATTTATATTTTCTATACTTGTTGTTTTGATTTCATTTTTGATTTCACTATTAGAATTGATTGCAAAGTGTGGCAGAACAGGAACAATTGGGAGTCCATCATTCACATTACATAATCCATCAAATGGAACATCTCATTAAAAATTATGTTTCCTGTGTAGAAACGAAGTAATTTCTAGAATTGCAAGATTGTATTAAATTTATGTTTGTGATGCATCCATTGATTTTGAAGAGTGTGCAGAATTAGATAATAATTTATTGCAAGTTTGAAGTGTGTTGTTATAGGAAATGAGATCAGACTTCATCTCTCACCTTCATGCACCATATAATGAAGCCTCTCAATTATATTGACATTTTTTTGTACTACACGGGTTTGATTGGAGTGAATAGATTTATGATTTCTTTTTGTTTAAGAGTGAATTGCTGATTATTGTTTTAAATTGCTACAGGGAACAAGATATGATTTCATCTCTTCATTTCACAAGCCTATAATGAACAAACTTGTTATGTGAGCAAGACCCTTTTCAATTGAGTGTTTGTTTGAGAGTTTTTACTATGAACTTTATCTTCTGTTATCATTGAAGTGTGCCCAGATTTGCTTGTTAGTTGTTCTTAAGGATAGTAGATACAAATAACTAAATCAAAGTTCACATTTCCACTTCATGAGCTTGTAAATGGACAAGGCATTATCTGATAAAAGTCTTTTGAGTGCATGATTGCAAGTTTTGCTTTCGAGTTTCTGAATTGTATGAAGAGTGTTATCTTTGAAAATAAAGTATTTTGTTATTGATGGTTTTGTTATATAAGATATACTAAACATACATAGGAACCTATATGTTATCAAAACATATAGTGCATCAACTCTATTGATTATGAATCCTGGTTGATAATTTATGTTGGGTAATATATTATGCAAATAATTGCACCAACATTTTGGCGTCATTGTCGGGGAGTAACGGTAATAGGTAGTATTTGGATTAGATTTATTTAATGATTTTGGATTGGTTTTATGGATAAACTAAGGGTGAAGAGAAGACAATAAGACATGTGGGAAGATCCCATGCATCCACTTTAGTGGGGTTTCTCCAAAGTTAGGTTGTCCTCTCTTCTTTCAATGCAAGTGTGTTTTTCCTTCCTTTATGAAAAATTGTGTTTTCATGATGGGCTAACATGTTTGAACAGATAACCTTGTGACAACAGGATCCCAATAACGCAAGGAGTTCAAGTTTGGTGTGTTTTATTGCAAATAGTTTTAATTTCTTAGTTTTAAGATTCAAATCTTTTATGATAAATCATTTTTGGGGTGTTGTAAGAACCCCCGAGTACTAAGTTGTGTTTTGAGATAGGGATCATCAACTAGCTAGAGTAATTCAAGGATGATCAAGATCTTGAATAATGTTCCTCCAAGAAATTTCCTACATTCTAGCAACAACTAGGATATCCACCTCTCAGGAAGAGCATATCTTGACAATAGTCAAGAATTTAGTTGTCTCTCCACAACAAGATTTGGAAGTCTCTTCAGATTCCTATTGTCAATTTGTTGAGGAGACTCGAGAATAATGGATAGAATTCAATGGAGAGAAACCATTGGAACCTGAGATCGAGGATTTATCAGCATGCCTCTCAGTAGACCCCGTGTGTATCCCAAAAACAAATCATCTTGAAGACGAGAATTTGTGTAGCATGGAAAAGGAGGACATGTTGTGTGACCTAAACAAAGAAGAGAAACGAGAATATCTTGATCCTATTGAAAGATGGTTTCAATTAGTTATTAGGTCACACCACTCTTTTATTTTTCATTATTGCTTGATCTCATCATCGAAACAACCAGTTCTTCATACTCTCGTATGCATTAGAAGTTTTATTTTAAACCTGAGTAGGGATATATTTCTAAACCTGTTACACACATGGCTTCACTGGAAGTATTCTTATACTTGAAGGACATTTTCTTTTGATCAATTAGAGTAGGATAGGTAAATAAATAAATAAATGTTGCACATAAGTACAATGAAACGTATCTTTCATATTTTTTCATAGATGGGAATGTCAAATTCTAACAAAGAAATCGGTTTAAGATCTTTTGTTCCTATAGTAGATTTTTTTCTAAAAAGTTATGATAATTTTGTTTGGAATCTTAGGAGAAGGGAATCTCCTCATCCTTTGAATGCACACATAATACTGGAAGGGTTTCAAAAGAGGAGACGACATCCTTGTCAATGGAAGATAACACTTAAGGGAGTGCTTCATGACCTGTTTCTTCAAATTTCTTCTTTTTCCTTAAGTTGTTAAAAATGATGCATTCATGTTTTATCATTACCTATCTATTTTAAGACCATCATTTCAAAAGGATGATCAATTAAGTGATCTTATTAATAGTAGTTGAAATTGAATGTTAATTCCAAACTATTTTTAGCTAATAATTCAACTGTTGACATTTCCCCTAAATTTTTTGTTTGTAAGCATGAATACAAATCTAGTTTTAATTGGTTCTATTGGTTTGTTTTTAGCATATGTTCGCAACCTTCTGAGAAGCCTTTTTTAGCATCTCACATTGTTTGCATGAGGCCATAAAAAACCTTAGGAATGGGGGAGTGGTTGCCGAAACCTTCATATTCTTTTGCAACTTCCCTCAGCAAGGCCAAATGAACATGTTGAGTGTTGGGATTTGATAGTCATTTCTAGAATTCTGGTACCATTCTATTTTGGTACTGCAGAATTGCGTTCATCCGGTACTGCAAACAACGTTTTCCTCTGCGTTCATTCGTTACTGTGGAGGAGGCCTACGTTATTTCGGTATTGAACCACAACTCTGTGCCATTCCGGTACTGAACCACAAACCTATGCTCATCCGATACTCAGGTGATCTGGTACTGGTAATAAGGTGTTGGTAGCTCTAATCATATATTCAAGTTTTACTGCTCGATTTAAGTACTAGGACATATAAATTAAACATTTTTCATTTTATTAAATAAATTAGACTAATTATGCAGTAAACATATGGCTACTCTGAATCATTGCACGCTCCCTACCATTAATTTTTGCAAGCCCTCATATACATCTCCTCATATAGAAATCATTCACCCTGTCACTTTATTTCTGTCGCCTGCTCTATTCCGGTACTGCTCTGTTTCGATACTGTCCTATTCTGGTACTATCTATTACGATATTGCAGAAACATGTTCTGATACCCATTACCAATCTAGTACTGATTCCAAGGTGATATGATCTTTGTCCTGTGCATAGCATTGTTTTCACTTCAGGTAATTGGAGGTATGGGCTAATATCTTCATGTTATTTCTATCAAGGATCATTTAAGTCTTGTGTTGAATTGTTTTTACTCTCATGTTCATCTTCCTCCTACATTTCTACACTCAACCCTAAATGAATCATCCTTGTTATCCTTGAAGAATATATTTTCACATTTAGCTCTATATGATAATGGGTGCACTTGTCGTATTACCTCATCATTTTGAAGAAGTGATTGCTAATTGAAATATCCATTGAAAAGTGGTGACACCATTATGTCAAATACTAACCTACTTGATTCAAACAAGTTCTTATCTATGTTTATCTTTACAAGTTTCTCTTGGGAGGTATTGATGAAAGCCTCATGTGGTGGACCACCCTTGCAAAACCTCAATGAACTTTCATGAGAACCCTAATAGGATTAACTAGAGGGATCTCTTAGTCATTATCCGAGATGTTCCATTATACATTGAAAAGATGAGATTTAAGTTGAATGTGGATGATGTCCCTCTTGGGATAATTGAAAACAATTAATTATGTGCCTAATAACTCTAAAACACTCTCCTACCACTTGCCTTCCTTATACTCTAAAATTGTCAATGAACAATATACATCATTCTAAATCTTTTGAGCAATATAATAAAAAGGAAGTATCAGGAAGTACAAGTAAACCTTTCGGGGTAGGCCTGATGGCAAGAGGTCCATGCTTGTATGGTATTAAGGTAAACCCGTTGGGGTACTAAATAGGTCTGCTGGCAGCGGGGCTATGTCGGGTAAAGGGAGTTGAAAAACATAAAGTGGCACACCTAAAACTAAACAAAAACCCTTGGGTCTCATTCTGAATAAATCATTATCAAATCAAGGCTAGGAGATGACCTTTATATCTCTCGGATGATGTTTCTAAGAACCTTCAAGTATCCACTTTAGAGTTTTGTCTTTAAAATAAATAGGTTTTCATGACAAGTGGGACCCTTAGTATGTGTAATTCACCTTACCTAAGCAAGAAGAGCTTCATCTCTAAAAGCTTGGAGAATAAATGAGTTAATCATCTTGGGATGTATTCCTTTATGTGTTCCTCTCTTCAAATGAGATCTAAACTATGCTATATCACTTTTATTTTAAAGGCAATCTAGCTAGGGGGCCTATTAGTCAAAGTCATTATGAAAAATCTTGGCCACTATAATCATATTAGATCCACAGTCATCCCTTTCTCCTAACTTTGATCGAAAAAATATTGGATAAGACTTAACGCCAAATCACTAACAGATCTAATCTATTACTCATGACTCCACTTTTTTGTCATAACTACTTTTCCATGGGTAAGAAGTGTGAAGCATAAGCTAGGAAGTTTATATTGTATAACAAGAACTTAGGATCTGAAGAAGGGTGTAACGTCAATAATTCTTGATCAAGTGAGGAGTACCATCAATTTTGAAATTTTGAAGATCATTGTTGCATGAGGACATGCAATGACTTAAGAATGGGGGAATGTTGAGTCTCAGTATTGACACCTCTATTACCCCTATATTATCTCTATTTGAGTCAATTTTACCTGTGTTATGTGTATCTAATTGACTGTTTCCTCCATAAATACACATGATGACCTCATTCATGTGCATAAGAGGTAACTTATGATTAAAGCATGGTTTGTTTAGTTTTCTTGAGTTAAAAGGATTAAATGTTTGGTTTTTCATGATCCTAATCATTTGAATCGTAAGAAACATTGATTTTGTACTACATGGGTGTCTAATATGGTACCAATACCTGTTCTATGCTAATCCGGTACTCATGGCTATGACTGTGTGTATTCCGGTACTAAACAACTACCTACATGATTCTGGTACCAATACTCTAGTATTGGCTTTTCACCTCGATTTTCGGGCCGATGACGATGGATCTAAAAATTTGGGGACATGGGTTTTGTTTGGAGATGTGTTTTAATTTTGAATTGTGTGCCAGAATCCCAAGATCTCACACATATGGACCTCCATCCCAGGGAGCCCAATCCATCCTAAATCTTTGCCAAGTTTCCAGAAATTCTAGGATCATGCCTAGATTCGTGGGAACTACATTTCCTTCATTAGATAAGTGGTTGTACTCGACCTCCATTGATGTAAAATGGTTTTGATTTGGATTGGATTGTCTAGATCCAAATTTGTAATGTAAACATCATATAAATTGAGTGATGGCTAAGCCAAAGAAGGAGAGGAATTAGTATGCTCGAAATTGGATTTCTGAACCAACTCTTTTTGTAAATTTATTTGTTGAAGATCAATGGAAGTTTGAATTCAAGGATCCCGTGTGTCTCTTAGCATTCATCATATGATGATCTAAAAGATTCCATGTTGGCATCGGAAAGGACCCATCGATACATCTTAGTAAGATCATTGTAAATTATTAGCATAGATTTATATTTTTTGTACTTGTTGCTTTGATTTCATTTGTTATTTAATTATTAGAATTGATTGAAAAGTGTGGTAGAATAGGAACAATTGGGAGTCCATCATTCACATTACATAAACCATCAAATGGAGCATCTCATTAAAAATTATGTTTCCTGTGTAGAAACGAAGTAATTTCTAGAATTGCAAGATTGTATTAAATTTATGTTTGTGATGCATCAATTGATTTTGCAGAGTGTGCATAATTAGATAAGAATTTCTTGCAAGTCTGAAGTGAGTTGTTACAGGAAATGAGATCAGCCTTCATCTCTCACCTTCATGCACCATAGAATGAATCCACTCAATTATATTGACAATTTTATGTACTACAAGGGTTTGATTGGAGTGAATAGATTTATGATTGCTTTTTGTTTAAGAGCGAATTGTTGATTATTTTTTTCAATTGATACATGGAACAAGATCTGATTTCATCTCTTCATTTCACAATCCTATAATGAACATACTTGTTATGTGAGCAAGAGCCTTTTCAATTGAGTGTTTGTTTGAGAGTTTTTATTATGAACTTTATCTTCTGTTATCGTTGAAGTGTGCCCAGATTTGCTTGTTAGTTTTTGTTAAGGATAGTAGATACAAATAACTGAATCAAAGTCCATATTTCCACTTCATGAGCTTGTAAATGGACAAGGCATTATCTGAGAAAAATATTTTGAGTGCATGATTGCAAGTTTTGCTTTCAAATTTCTGAATTGTGTGAAGAGTGTTATCTTTGAAAACAAAGTATTTTGTTATTGATGGTTTTGTTATATAAGCAATACTAAAAATACATAGGAACTTATATGTTATCGACACATATAGTGCATCAACTCTACTGATTATGAATCTCGGTTGATAATTTATGTTTGGTAATATATTATGCAAATAATTGCACCAACAATGACTATGTTGACTGCATTTGATGGATGTTCTTTTTGACCCCATGAAATTATTCTCTCTTTTCCAGTCCAATTAGGTGGAACTATAGTGGAGGTTGTTGTCGAGGTGGTTGATTCACCCCTTGATGCGATCCTGTCTTCTATTTTCCACACTTTATTTTCTCCTCACGAAGGGGAAATAGTGACAATTGATCAATTGTCATTTGCACATGCTAGTCCTAATGCATCAGTTGGGCATTCGATCCCAGTGATCAACAATTATCAGCAGGAAATCAAGGATATTGTTGTTGGAATGTATTCCTCTCTCATGGGTAGCTTTGATTTTGTGGCATGAATCCATCACATTTATGTGATTTCTAGTAGGTCTTCGTCATCAGTAAGGTTTGTTCCTTTTCGTACTTCATATTTTAATGACCCTTGGACCCTACCTTCCCCAACTATGTTGTGTGAAGGTCAGTCACACATTGGGATGGAAATTCCACTGTCAGTGGTAGAGGTTCTATATCAAGTTATTCTTAACACTATTGTTGACCCAGATCCTTGCTCCTCACATACAGATGAGGAGGATCCCATTATACAGAATGTATGGGCCACCGAATCATCTTGTTTTCATGATATCTTTGATGATACTTTACCTTTGGATGAATCCATCTTAGAGGTCGTAAATGGTCTTGATAGGCCCTAGGACGATATGCATCATCGCTCCTATTTCCTCCTAGAACTTGTTAGGATTGAACACGATGACTTTAGATCTACCTTGAGTGAGATATTCAGTCACATTGTGGTTCCTCTAGATATGCATGGTTTTTATGCCGAAAGAAACATGGCAAATATTTATCCTACCATCACAATCGACATCTCTCAAATTCCTAGTAAAATTGAGGACATATATATCGATGTGCATTGTTCTCCTAAAGAAATTCAGATCTGCATCGATCTCTTCAAAGCATATTGTGACATATTCGCTTGTTCATACGAAGATTTTCCAGAGATCGACCCTAGCATTATTAAAAATGAGATCAAAAATTATCCAGATGCTAGACATTTTCAACAACGTCTTAGAGATGTTAATCCTAGGAAGGCCCTTTCAATTAAGGTAGAGGTAGAAAGGCTACTTAATGTTGGTTTCATCTACCTATTTCCCTTGACCAAATGGGTGTCCATCTAAATTCCCGTGAATAAGAAACAAGGAACCATCTGCCTATGTATGGATTCTTGAGACTTGAACAAGCTTGTCCTATGGGAAACTTCCTGACTCCTTTCATCGACCAAATTCTTGATGAGTGTGCAAGAAGTGAATTTTTTTCGTTTATGGACGGATTTTCAGGATATAATCAAATTCAAATCAAACCCGAGGATCAACACAAGACAATGTTTATTTTTCCTTGGGGTGCTTTTGCATACCAAAAAATGCCTTTCATCCTTAAAAACGTCGCAGCAACCTTCCAATGTGCCATGAATTTTTCTTTTCATGATCTCAAACATATTATCAAAGATTATATCGATGATTTCGTTGCTCACTCTCGCAAGAGAGTATATCACTCCACTCACCTTCGAATAGTATTTGAGATATCTCGTTACTATCGCATATGTTTGAACCCTCACAAGTGCATCTTATGCATTAGGTCTGGTCATCTTTTAGGGTTCTTAATATCTGAGCATGTGATCATGGTTGATCCTATGAAGGTTAAGGAAATACTTCGATTTCCTACCCTACGCAACATTCAACAACTTCAGGGTTTACAGGGGAAGGATAACTTCTTGTGTCGGTTCATAGTGAACTATTCCATTTTAACTAAGGGTTTCATGTGTCTTTTGAAGAAATATACTCCATTAATATGGGATGAGTGATCACAAGAATCCTTCAATGCTCTTAAGAAAGCCTTCATATTGACGCCTTTGTTGAAACCTCCAGACTATATAGAGAGTATTTTCTTTATATCGCTGCATCCAAAGATACAGATAGTATGGTTCTGGTTCGAGAGGGTGATGAGCTCCATGAGAACATTGTCTACTATAGCAGTTGAAATTTAGTCGGTCCTGAGCTTAAGTACTCCCATGTAGAAAAACTATCCTTGGTTGTCGTACATGCAGTTCAAATATTACAACATTATACATTACTTTGAAAACTATCATATTTGAATATATCATTCGATTTCAATACATCCTTACCAGGTGTTTCATAGGGGGGAAATAAAATAAGTGGATCATTACCTTGCAAGAGTTTGATCTCGATTTTTCTTTGACGAAGTCTAAGAAATAGCTAGTTTTTTCCTACTTGATATTAGACTTCCCTTGACTAGATGAGGATATTATTATAGAATATTCATTTTCAGATGTAAATATCTTCCTTATCTCATATTTGGACCCCTAGTATGGAGACATTCTAATTTATATTCAAGCCTTTAAGTTATCCCAACATATGTCGAGAGACGATTGACGACGTATACGTCATAAAGCTAAAAACTACCTTATCATTGGTGATACTTTGTATCGTCGAGGAGTAGATAATATTTTGCGTCGTTTCTTGACTCACGAGGAAGATGATTTGGTTCTCAATGAATGTCATGGTGGGGATTGTGGTGATCATCTATTTGGGCTTGTGACAATCCAAAAGAAATTGCGAGATGGTTATTTTTGGCCGTCAATTTTTAAATATTGTGTTGAAGAGGTCAATAAGTGTCACTCTTTCTAGGTGTTCCCTTGGAAAATGAACTCTTGGTCTCTTCACCAAGTCATCACTATTGGTCTCTTCACCAAGCGGGGGGTAGATTTTATGGACTGTAACCTAGCTTTGGCTAGGGGGAATCATCATATTATTGTTTTTGTGGATTAGTTAACTAAATGGCCAGAGACCATGCCTACCATTAAATACAATGGTAAGATGACAACATTCTTCATATTCAACCAAATTATAGCCCGATTCAGATTCCCAAAGGATATTGTCACTGATCATGGAAGTCACTTTCAGAATGAAATGATTGAGGAGTTAACATCAAAACTAGGTTTTAATCATGGTCATTCTTCCTCTTATTATCCCCAGGAAAATGGACAAGTAGAGGAAATGAATAAATCTCTCAAGGCCATCTTGAAAACAATGTCAGCTAGAGTAAATTTGACTGGCATGTAATGCTTTACCCTGCATTTTGGACATATCGAACCACGATAAATACTTCAACCTCTTTTTCTCCTTTTAAGCTAGTACATGGAATGGGTTTGATCCTTCGAATTAAATGAAAAATCCCTTCCCTCAAACTGGAAATTGAGCTTCTACTTGACACATCCAATCTTGAATAACACCTTGTGCACCTAGATATTCTGGATGAGCAGCATCGAGATGCCCCTACGAATATCAAAGTGAATGAATGACGTGTTAAGGTTTAGTATGATAGGTATGTATGTCCTCAAAAATACGTTGAGGGTGACTTGGTTCTCTTGTATGACCAAGCCAAAGGACCATTGGGGGTAGGAAATTTCAACCCCATGTGGCACGATCCTTATATTGTATAATGTGTTTTAGAGAAAGGATCCCATGACTTAGAATATTGTGAAGGGAATATGTTGGATGAACACAAAAATCAGATCTACCTTAAAATATATTATGCTTGAGCCCTCAATATTGAGCGTGACCCTTTGTATATTAGTGTATCTTAGTGTATATACATCTTTTCCTTTGTGTCATCGGCTTGCTTATCAAGTTTTCCCTTGATTGGAAGATGTCAATGGAGTTTTCAGTTTACATAGGATTCAGACATGGTGCTAGTCTTCATACACAGAACATGGCTTCCGCCGCTTGGGTCATTTACTCACTTGAGGGTCAACTGGTATCTTAAGGTTGCATTTGTCTGGAGCCATCAAAGAATACTGTGGCTAAGTATAGTGCCATTATAGAACTATTACGCTATATTATTTCACATGTTGTCTGGTCTTTAAAGGTTCATGTGGACTCCTAGTTAGTCGTATGTCAGTTAAACGACAGTTATCATGTGTGAGATCCTACTCTACTCTGACAATTCCTACGGGTAAAATGTTTGGAATGATACTTTGATTTTCTTAGTTATAATCACATACCTAGAAGTTCTAATCAAGTATCCAATGCATATGCTAATTATGTTTTATATTGGCATTTTTCAAATAACTAAGTAAATAAAATACATTCATGTATGTACACATTATAACATATATCAGTAAAGTAGGAGACCAAATTTTTTATATTTCATCTTTTCAAAAAATATGGTGTCATAGGACAAAATGGGGCTCACACTATCATAATACATATATGGCTAGTAGATATATGACCATGGCATCTATTCCTATGGCTCCAAATGCATATCATGATAGCACAGTACGACATTTGTGAAATTCCAGAAGAGTTGCACCCATGCATGGGGCACACCCACGACCTGTCGCTGCATAGCCTCTAGGAGATCCTCTACATGAACCATAGGAATATTGTGCGTCAATCGAGATAGGTTCCCCTACAGATTCTGCAGTACCCTATCTGCATCTCCTCCCACATGCTCATATCCCCAGCTCATCTATCGATGTCATGGGAATCGATATGATCATCACAAACCTACATCTGCGTGACAAGGAAATTTTTAATACTTTATACCATACAAAAATATTTTTGTTTTTTATTTCTTTTGAAAAATCATAGAAAAATGAAATATATAAAACAAATTCTTAACAATATGACTGTAGGAAGAAATTGGTGGCAAAGGCACAAATGGATCCCCTCTATATTTGATCCCAACATAGGGGTAGTAGTCAATGGCTATGACCTGTCGACGCCACCAGAAAAAGAACTCCTCATTGTAGGGGGTTAGGACCCTACCACCTACTAGCCGCGTCATCAAGTTGCTCCACCGTGACATGGCTGGATCACGTGGTCCATGTGGAATGATGTCTACTCTAGGTCTCAAGCCTGGAACCTGCTCAACGAAAAAATTGCATAGAATAGATGCAAATCCAAATTTTCTTTTTCTTCCTTGTTTTCAATATGTCAGCTAGCTCTTCATGTTATCTAGCAATGAGGTACAACTGTCATAAATAATGGGTCATAAACACTCCACTCCATAGAACATGAGTGGCCTTGAATCCTAGTGCAACGAGGCCAACCCTAAGATCTGTGTAAGAACAATTACAATGATCTTTAAACCAAGTTCTTGATTGCCCTGATTGGGAGTTGGCTCCCTACTTTATTTGTTCCTGCAACACAGTGGGTGGCAATGTATTCCTCCATGGGAATACCACCCCTAGACCCTGGGGCCTTGATATTGACTACCTTTCCCTAATGAGACAATCCCATGATGAAATATATGTCATCTACTTTAATCCTCAATGGTTTCCCATTGATATTGAAGGCCTATGTCTCTCGATCCCAATAGTATATGAGCATCTAGAGTAACCTCACTTAAGCCCTCATTCCTTTGATAGCCCAAAATTTATAAAGGACACATACTTTTAGATATAATTGGGCCCCTGCATCTCTTTCCATTGCTGCATCTACCTATTCATGCTCCCTCTCCCTCCATTTAAGCAACATCCTCCCAAAGGAAAGTAATTTTTTGAGTTAAATTTTATAAAAAAGTTGTTTGCACACTTGTACATGGGATATCATGTTAACATTCACGTATAGGGCCATGTATATGCGGGAAGTATTTTTGTTTCCCACATACATGCATCCATGTACGTGATTCGATGAACTGTCACCCGCGTACACCCTAACTCACATTTTGAGCCCTCTAATACTCACGAATTTGGACCTAAATTGAATTTTAATCCACTAAAAATGAAGAAGAGGGGAAGGGAACTTACTTGGTAAAAACGGTTGCTAATTTTATTGATCATATGTCCCGCAATTGACACTTGAAGATTGAGGGGAAAATGACCTTAAATGCACTATGTGGGTGAAAAAACTCAAATGGTATGGTAAAATGGTCTATTTTTACTATTAGTAGAAATGTTTTACCCATTTAATATAGTTTGGGATGATATTTTGACATTATGGACAAATAGTATTGTGGAAATAGTTAGTTTTTGTGGTCTTGCCCAATAATTTTTTTGATTTCTAGCATCACACTGCCCATTCATGCATTCAAGAGGTATTTTATTTCACTATCATATAGGATAGGTTGTCACTCCATTTTGCATTATTGAATTATCCTATGACTGTGATCTATATACCTTAGGAACAAACCCATTTATTAGTGACATGAAACCTTCTTACTGCTAAAAGTGTTGTTATTGAGTGGTAGAGGACTACCAAACATGGGTGCCCTAGTTAGAACCTTTATGTTATTTGGTGCCCATGTAGAAGTTATTCCATAGGACCAAGAGTCCCTTATAGTTCTGACATGACTTTGCGTTTGAACCTCATATTCTTACTCACAAGCATTCTGACCTTCACCTATGGGACTCCCACCGAGTCTTGTATAAGCTCTTTTCCGACTCTCTCAAAAGAGTAAATATTTCTGAGTGAACTTGTGTCTTTCACGCTCATTAAATGGATTTGAAAGGACGTCTACTTGGTGTAAGTTTAACACTTTTCCAGACCAAGTAGACTAACGAAAAATGAACACTCTAGTCAACAGTGGCTAGAAGAGTTCTCCTGGGTATTGTTTTATACTTTTTTGGGCCTAGGGTACTAAATCTACGAAAAAGGAAATTCTTTGTATTTAAGTTGTAATTGAATTCCATTATCTTGCTTCCAGTATTGAGCCTATTGTTTGTTCCTTCTTTCTTGTTATAAGCCTCCTACCTCAAAAATTTGCATCACTAGCCAAGAAGAGCCTTGTTTATATCCTTTGCAGCTTGACACCCTGTACCCTAAGAGAAAAAAATCCCCGGAATGTCCATGCCTCGCATGCACTTCCTTCCATTGAGAATAGTTATGTTCCAATGTTTGGAACTAGTTTCTTACTCACAACAATCATTTTCTCTCTTATACCATCGTATATATTTGTATTTCAAAAAAAAAAAAAAGACGGGCGGGAAAAAATATTGTCTTATATCGATAGCAGTCGTGCCTCCTTTAAAAAGATATTTTTTTTTTGAGTCCATTGTCATCCAAATTTTCAGTTTAGCATGACCTTAGGTAGCTAATATTGTTACTTAGAGTTTACTCCTCTAACTGGTTATTCTTCCAGTCCCTATGGATATTTTTTTTATGCCTCCTGCATAAAAAAATTTGGTCATCAAGTCTATGTTGCTTGATTTATCCATATGTCTCATTCTCTTATTAAAAGGAAGTCTATAAGCATGTATCAACCATTTCTCATAACTCTTGACTTTGCATATTGGCCATGTGCTCGGTGTGTCTCATATTCACATGAAGTTGTAGTCCTATCATGAACCCTAGTTCTACTTTCTTTATGGGTAGTTAACCTTGAACCCATCAATTGACATCTCCTCATTCGTTGTTGACTAAGAGTCTTCCTTATGTTCGATGATAAGAAATATATTTCACACATTGGGATTTGTGCAGTGTCTTGGATGCCATTATCCTTATTGGTGGTTTCCTCTCCTTTGTCAATAGTATTCCTTTTTGGCTTCTATTTAGAGGGTCTTTTTCATGCACTTCTTGCATCTAGTGCATGTGAAAGAGGCATAGGGTCATTGGTTCATGAAAATATTATTTATCTGAGATCCTTATAATCATCAAGCTATTGATTTGTAACTCGTTCTCACTTATGAGAGGTGCCCTAATTCTCTCCTTTCATTGAGTCTCCTTCCATCAAATTCAACTCATATATTCTAGAAATGAGACCTAGATTCCTATGAGTACCTAGAGGCTTGCATTCATTAGTGGCAAGTTATCCCGCCATCGACGGTTGGGAATACACCAATATCTCCCAATAGATGGAGTCTTCAATTGTTCAACTTCAAAAACCTTATTCACACTTGTAAGAATGGAATTGGTGCCTTGATACCTACTTTCATTTTCGATAGGTTGTATCACATTTGTTAACGGTATACCTTAATGACCGGTAATCAAATAAAGTCTCATTGTGTTCTACATCAACCCCTCTATTCACGTGATCTATACTTGCACCTTTGGTGGATAGTGTAGAAGACCTCGAGCTTATAGTAGCACCATTCCTATCCTATTGTTGTCTTTCATTGGACCGGTACCTTTATGACCTTGGTATTCATGGAAGATCAGATTGTACTCCATTGTATACAAATATCTTCATATTGATTTTGAAACCAGTTTCCACTGGGCCTTGTTCATGACTATGACATCCTATGGCATGTGTCTACTTTGTATTTCCTATTCATGTCCATGAAAAACTATTTTGTACATTTAAACATGGATATGTAGTGTAATTTAGATTGGAAGCCATGTGTACAAAGTCATTATGGATTGTAATATTCTCATGATTAATTAGCAATTCCAACTTAGTCTCCATTACTCCAATTCTAGGAATTATAATGTATTTTGTGCATCACATATACTCCTTTGACCATACACATTAGGGGGCATTTGTTATATAAAAATTTCCCTCACCCCATGAAACTTGATTGGATGGCCTTTTTGTTTCTCTATGCATACTTGAAGTCCCCGTTTTTACCTTCCAAAGCCAAAAAAGCACATTTTTCCACATATGTGCGCCTTACCAGTTAGACAACGAGCGTGTACAAAGGTTTTTCCATTATATCCTGCATACATCAGGTTTGGTGCTCAAAATAAAATTGTGTCAGGTTTCCATGTCACATCATGAGATCCATGATCCTTGACCTTCCATATATTGGAAACGCTCTGACTCGGCCCTTTATTTCCATTTGAAGGATATAAATTGAGCCATATCGAAGCCATGTAGAAAAGAATAAAATTCAAATTTTGAGATAAAATATACTCTGGAGAAATTTAACTTCCTACTGAGTCTGCATCCCTTTATCTTTGAAAGTCAGAACTCATTGTTCATCCCCGAAGATCTTCCTTCTTTGATGGAGAACCCCATTCTCTCCTTTATATGAGCTTGCCTTTGGTGGAGGCCCTACTGGAGGGATTTGTTTCTCATTTCTGAGATAGGTTGACATATAATTTTTTCACCTATATACTTCTGTTGATTATTTTAATAGAAATATTATTTTCTCGTCTAATTGATATCATGAAAATATTTGAATTATTATTCCATGGGCATATTTTTCATGTATGTTAACGGATTATGCTATTTTATATGATAACATTATATATTGTCACCATATGCTTGTGTATATTGGTTTTTTAGGACAAGTTGCAGGTATAAAGATTTGATTTCCATGCTCAATGGTGGTCTTCATCGAATGCCCGGACGAGGTAGGCTCTTGACCTTGTCTTGTTATCAATTTCATTTATATAGAATACTTGGGATTAGAATTGATTTATGCATTTCATTCCATCTGTTGTGGTTTACCCTATTCCATAGAGAGAACTCACTATGATAGGAAGCCATATTTTAGGTCCACAGAAGTTGACAACAAATCTATCATATTTGCAAGGAGATATCAACAAATAAATAACCAACAATCATAAATCAAGGGTTAGATTTAAGTGAAACTATCATATTGAAGTAGAACTAGGGTTTTTAGTTATACAAATATGTATGTGTGTTACAGTAGGAAAATTCACATACATAAGTGGGTTTCATTAATCAAAGGTGAATACATACATGGATTATAGTGGTGATGGGAACATATAGGATTGTATAGGTCAGTACAAGGGAAATTTCAATAGCAGGTTATTTCCAAGGAATATTATCAGATCAAATGGATGGAAACAAGAATTCTAAGAGTTGAAGATAGATTGGATGGAGCATCCAAATTCCTATATTGGAAAGAAATATTTACATTTGCTTTGAATGAATATGACCTTTGGGAGATAGTGGAAAAAACAGTTCTTTCACTGATAGATCCACAAGATTTGGAAGTTTAGAAGAAGAAGGAGATCGAATCCCAACGGGTAAAGTTAGACTCAATGAATGATCATCTAATTCCCCACTTATCGATTAAGAATATGTCCAAGGAGATGTTGGATTCCCTGAAAAGATTATTCGAGAGGAATAACATAAATAGAAATATGGTCTTAAGATATAAACTTAGATCTGTTCAGATGTCTAGATATAACAATGTTACCAACTAATTCATGAGGATCACTCATGTACATGATCAAATTGAATCTATAGGGGAGAAATCAAATGATTTATATCTTATTAATGTGACATTGAATGATTTTCCAAAATCTTGGGAACTATTTTCCAAGGGAGTCTACGCTCGGGAAAAAATACCATATTGGAAGAGGCTTTGGGATGATTGTATCTAGGAAGCAGATTGGAAGGAGTATAAAGGAAAAAATAAGGGAAGTAGTGAAGAATTTTTTTTCCCTATTGTTACACATCAAAATTGCTCAGTGTCGCACTGTCCCTATCGATCGTCGTAAGTGTCGTATCTTCCCTACAACTTTTGCATGTGTCGCAAGTTGGCCACTAGTGTCGCAAACGATGTTCAGACATGATGCCATGATAACAACACTAAAGAGGCACTTATAACATCTCACATGACTGATTTGAAGGAGGAGAACTGATTTAATGGAATCAAATAGCTCTTGACACCTGAAAGAGACCCTGAAACACTGGTTTGGAGGGGGAACACTCCCCTATTTCAGCTGCAGAAGCACTGGCGCTCCCCTGTCATGCTTTAGGGAGCGTTATAACGCCCCTCAGGCCCTTCTGGAGGAGCGCTGCTCATCTTGAGAGTGCTCGCGCTTTCCCAAGGCTTACCAGGGAGCGCTACAACCTCCCGGAGGCCCGCCACTGGTACTACTAGATCCACATAGTGGCCATTGGGGTTAGAGAGGATAAATTATATAGGTTGATATGAAATCATGCATAGGATTTGGCACATGATAGTGTTGGTGTTCGGAAGTCACTCCTGGATTTCTAGCAGGAGCAGAGCCCGAAGCCCATCAGAGTTAATCTCACAGTTTATTTTAAAGGGTGATCAAATGGAAGGAAACTCAAAACAGCCTCGTATCAACTCAGAAACCAGACCATGCATGCATGAAAGAGTGAGGTCCTGATAAACTTCAAACAGTGAGTTGTAGAAAAGGTGAAAAGGTGGAAGAGTTGCGCAAGAAGAGCGCAATGATCTATTACAGACATCAGGTATGCAATAGATTAAAGAAGAAATGCATTGGAAAGCAAAAACCATTTACATCCAACTACAGATAACCAGAGGGCACGACAATGCCACAACAAATCCTTTATTGCAACAAGTTGCACTACTGTGAATCCTCGGGCAAAAGACGGAACAAAGATGGAAAAGAAGGAGAACTGTTTGTTATAAACCAAGAAATCTCAAACACAGAAGCATAACCAGGAAACCAGAGTTTTTGCTGAAAATTTACAGTTGGGAGCTTCGCTCTACCATCGATAGATACAAAAATGGAAAAAATGCCTATATATACTCAAAATAACAACAGCAGCGGAACCAAGAAAATGCATTGAAGGCTTTGCATCTGCATGGCCTCTAACAACACGGAGCTGTGATCTCTGAATGGTCGTGCAACTTATGGCAGACGCGATCAGTCTTCTGACAATTCATTCGGCGAATCGACGTTCTTTTAATTCGTTACAGGACGTCCCCATTATGGCGGAGACGATGTCTAACCACTGCCAACTGCTTCAATAACTGCTTCTTGGGATTGGAGACAGGTTGGCCAACTCAGCATCTTGGGCCAGGGAGACTTCACGAGCTGCCATCTGGAACAACTGACAAGCTTGAGGGACGGACATGGGGTATGGAAGGAGCAATGGCGTTGAAGGGCACGTGGCATAAGTGGAGAAGAGTGAGAGTGATAATAGAGAGGGGTGACAGAAGATGGGCCATGTAGGAGGGCGTCCGGGAGGAATCCTACCTTTAGGCGGGGAGCTGGTGTGGAAAGAAGGAGATGCGTGGCAGGCGACGAGTGGGTGATGGACAGAAAGGGGGGGAGGCCACGCGGACCAGAGAGGAGGAACAGATAAGAGAAATAAGGCACAAGGGACAGCGGGTAGAGGGTGAGTGAAGTGATGGGAGGAGGGCCCACCTTGGCTAAGCACAGGGAAGCTGAGAGGGGCGGGGCCGCACGTGCGCCGTTGATCCGGGCGCTGCGATCGTGACCGTCGGAAGCTGCATCAACAATTCTGGACCCCCCTCCTCAGCTTAAAGGGAGAAAGGCGGGGGGGGGGTCCGGAATGACCTTTATCGTCGTTGATCCGGGCGCGCTCATCTGGGCCGTCGGAGAGATGTGCCCCCGATTCCGGACCCCCCCCCCCTTGCTTAAAGGTCGGAAGGCAAGGAGGGTCCGGAATTTGCTGTGCACCGTTGATCCGGGCGCGCTCATCTAGATCGCTCGATATTGCTTTTTGTTTACCATGGGCGCATTGTCGCCCAAAACCTTGGACAAGTGGGTTTTATCCCATTCATTTGATATCTAAATCCCTTAGCAAGAAATATCGCTAATAGATAGTGATAACCTATGTAATCTATGGAATAGGAGGTTGGGACACATACACTATAGGGAATTTTCTATTTTGAGGGGGATTGTTATAGGTCTTCCATATTTCAGTGATGAGTAGCAGGGAGTGTGTAAAGGAGACACACTTGGTAAGAATGCCAAGGTTGTGTTTCCAAGTATCAAGAGTACCTCAAAGAGGATCTTGGATCTTATACATTCATATGTGAGTGGGATGATTTCAATGGCATCAATGAAGGTAGCATCGTACTATGTGACATTTATTGATGAGTTTTCCAAGAAAACTTGGATCTTCTTTATGAAAACCAAGGATCGGGTCTTCAGGAAGTTTCAACAAATCAAGGATGAAGTAGAGAAATAGAAAGGAAAGAAGATGAAGGTATTGAGTTTGGATAATTGGGGAGAGTAGACCTCTAATGAATTCAAGGATTTATGCAAGAATGCATGGATCAAGAGGGATTTGATAAACTCATACAAACCTCAACAAAATGGGGTTGCAGATAGAAAGAATGGGTCCATTATTGGTTATGCCAAAGCTATGATACATGATAAAAAATTAATTTGTTTCTTTGGGAATAGGCATGTAACATGATAGTATATGTGAAGAACAAGAGTCCTCACATGATATTGCGGGAGAAGACTCCATATAAGGATTTCTCAAGATTGGATCTAGAGATAGGACACTTGAGGATATTTGGTAATCTAGTGTACATCTATGTGCCTATGGAGAAGAGGATGATGTTGGAGCCTTAAATATAGAAGGTTGTATTTGCAGGGTACAAAGAGGCCCTAAAATATTAAAATATATTCATACTAGCATAGAAAAAGAAAATTGTGAGCATACATGTTAAGTTCGAGGAGAAACAAACATCTAGGAAATCTCAGGAGTCACCAGTAGTGGTAGAGCAAGAGGAGGAATCTATGAAGGATGAACATAGGTCAATAGATTCCATTTTAGGGAGTAAAACTTTAGGTAGGGAGGAGGCGTTTTCCCCTTCTATTTATTTCAGGAGACCCACGTGGATATTGTAGACATTAAAGGATGCTGGTGAGGCTCCTAGCCATGCATTTAGGTAGAGTATGCCTCTAAGGAAGTTTCTAAATTATATGGTGCTTATGGTTAGCATCATTTATGTTGGGCCTTATAGTTTGAGGAAGCAACAAATCAACATGTTTGGCTAGATTCCATGGTGGAGGAGTAGACCTCTATCATGAGGAATGATGTTTGGGAAATAGTGTTGAGACCAGAGGGGAAGTCAGTTGTGAGTTCCAGGTGGCTCTAAAATATCAAGAATGTTTCATATCTTAGCATCGATGAATTCAAGGAGAGGTTCATGGTGAGAGGGTTCTCCCAAATAAAGGGAATGGATTATGAGGAGACATTTTCTCCAATCATCAGGTATTCTTCTATTCAAGTTATTATTTTTATTACTTCAATTATGAGGTGGGTAATTCACCAGATGGATGTGAAGACAATTTTCATCAATAGGATCATTGAGGAATAATTATATATAGAGAAATCTTAGGGATTCGAGGTACATGGGATGGATTCTCATGTGTGTAGGACTAAGAAAGCCTTTTATAGACTCAATAGAGTATGTGATACTTATAGAGTATGGGATATACCAAGAATGAGGCGAATAATAAATTTTACTTCATACTTGTTGGGTATGATACACTGATATGGGTGTTTTACATGAATTATTTGTTTCTTACATGTGCAAAAAAGATTGTTAGAGGGTGCAAAGAAGATTTGGCTACAAATTTTGAGATGAAGGCCATTGGCTTGATGCATTATTTATTAGGGTTATAGGTATGGAATATATCAAGAGAGATATTCCTTGGTTAAGGGAAGTACACACTAGATATCATGAGGATATTCGGGATGGAGGACTGTAGACTGATGGCTACACCTATGGTTACGAACCTAAAGAAGGTTATTGCAAGTCATATTGACAGATATTGGGTCCTAGGTTATACATGTAGTTGATAGGGTGTGTGATGTATTTGCTCAACACTAGGACATATATGTGTTTTTCTATGAACACCTTGATTCATTTCATGTTGGATATAATATGGGTGCATTGGATAGTAGTGAAGCATGTGCTCAAGTAATTAAGAGGTACAATGCAATATAGTTTGAGGTATCTTCGAGGTGATGGAGTGAGGATGCAGGGATATTTAGACTCAGATTGGGTAGGGGGTGCAATAGATAAAAAGAGCACCTTAAGATGTTTCTTCAGTCTTGGATCAGTAGTGATTATGTGGTTCAATAGAAACTAAACTTCCATAGCACTTAGTTCAACAGAGGTAGAGTACATGGTTTTGAGTATGTCTAGCCATGAAGACATTTGTATTTAGAGGATTATTTGATCAAGAATTGGAGCTTATGTTGATAAACTTTGATAATCGTAGTTATATCAGACTCTCTAAGAATCCAGTATTCATTTATAGGTACAGGCATATTGAGATTCGGTATTATTTCATCCAAGACAATTCATTTTGTTTCCACAAATGAAAAAGTTGTTGATACTCTGATCAAACCCATTGTTAAACGAAAGTTTGTTATCTTCAAAGATAATCATGGAGTGGTGTAGAATACCTTCCTCGCTAAAAGGAAGTATTGATGTTTGTAGCCTCACACGGGTATCTCCATGTAAATCTAAGTGTCTAGACATGTGGAAGTAGTCCAAAGCCTTCTACCTTGATATTGTACTTTAATTAAATGAATTATTAAAGTAAATTGATTTTATTAATTAGTTGAGTTTATTTAATGAAATGATAAATTTATTATCATTACTGAATTAAATATTATCCACTGATCTCAAGTGAGGTGACATGTAATCTCAACCGTCAATCACTTTCAAGATTAGGGTTAGGTCGTAATGAAATATTAAAGATAGGGTAAAGGAGGAAGGCTATTTTGAAATAGAGAGAAGACACATACTTTTTCTCAAGGAGATCTAAGATAGGTGAAGAAGGCATTTAATCTAGAGATCAAAATAGATCAGGGAGAGGAGAGAACATGTGAAACCAAAATGAATTCTAACATATTGGATCCACAACGATAGGGCTGCACCATACGAAGTTTTTTGTACATTCTTTGTGTGTTTGTACACATGTTTCATTAGAGATAGGAATATATATATAGGTTTTGTTAACAAAATGCACATACATCTCGAAAAGCATGAAAGTTTGGGGTTTTACAATAGACAAGGAGTTTCTAGGGTTTCCATGTGTTGTCTAATGTTTTTTGTATTTTTTAGTGGGCCCTTTTTCTAGTAAGGGATCCCTTGTAAGCTTTGAAGTTATTTGGATGATAAGCTTAATTGATGGGTAGAATATCTTTGTTTATTGTGTATGAAATTTGGTTTCTAGTATTGCTTCAACTATTTATTTGAGTTTATTATTCCAATATGTGTGTTATGGTTTTGTGAGCTGCTAATTTTATTCACAGTAAGGAAATTACTAGATAAAAAGATACCTAGGTGTCGGGATAGCAAAATCAACAATACAAACCATTGGTAAAAGAGACACTTGATGGTTAAATGAACCTAGGGAACATATCTCTCTCTAGTTTACCAATTTAACCACTTTTTATAGTTGTTAACTTGTTACAATATTTTTGTTTAGAGGATGAAAGTGGAATAGTTATGTGATTGAGTCCTATTCCTGCAAACAATTATAAATTTGGCCATGCAATTTTCATTCTTCCAACTCAGAAATATTATAAGGAGTTAGTACACAAAATCTCTAAACAATGTCATAATATGGAAATATCATATGCTAGGTTGAAACATCTCTTATGATAGAAAAATACATAAAGAACTTCATATTATGAAATATTTACTAGATTTATACTGCTACTATGGAGTCCCATTAACAATAATCGCTAAATGGCCACCAAAACATGAAAACAAAATAAGTTCTTGTTATTGGATAAATCCGTAAGTGCGGACACAAACCGATCTCCCTAGATCCACCTAGATCTAGAACAAAACAGGACAGAATAATACTCTTTCCCTAGATTTAGACTGTTGAATGAACTAGGAGGCAAGAATCATGAACACACCTTATGATTGCTTCCTTGGGTCTTTGTTGTTCCAGCTTCACTCCAATGCTCTTGTGTCATCTAGACCACAATAGTACAAACCAATCAAAGTGAAGACAACTCAATATATTTAACAGTCAATCTATACATATGATCAAGGAGTTATGTAATAAAGTGACATTTATCCTTATGGGAAAGGGACATATTACTGTATTAAATTGATAGAAAGAAAGGATTACAACCTGAGCCTTGATGTCGCAAACCTCCTTTTGATGGCTCCTGGCTCTGACATAGACACTTGCTCATGCATGAAGAAGATCAACCACTTTTGATAACCTTGTTGGAGTTCTTAGCTGTTGTAGCCTCAGTCCTTCATACAATCTTTCACTATTTCTCCAATAATTCTCTTGCTATTTTTCCTCTAACCTTTTCCATGAGAATCCCCTCAATATATAAGAGAGAGTGAATTAGTTACTTGGATAGGAATGATCCCAAAATATCAGGAAAGCCAGTATTTAGATAATCATTCGAATGCCATCTCATCCTTCTAGAAGATTCCCTTCTAGAAGGTTCAAGAATTTATCTTTTTCCCTTCTTTAGAAAGAGTTTGCACCCTAACTGTTAGACACAGTGTGAACTTCTCGCACCCTGGCTTAAGGCAGCCTGCGAGAATCATCCATTCTCGCAGGCAAATGTATTCGTAGCCTGCGAGCCTTCCTCAAAACTGTGATTTCTGGAAAGAGATAAAGGTAACTTTTCTCTGGAGAAAGTTCTAATGAAGAGCTTGAATACACCATAATCAATACATCATCATGACGACCAAAATCATGGATAATAAAATGCCCCCCAAATTCTGAGATTGGAACCTGTGACAGTCGATAGACTTTGTAAGATGCATGTGTGTGTCGAGAACCAAGAGCACATCTAATCGGAAACCTGCGAACAAACAAGCATCTGCAAAGTATCATATATATCAATTCTGAGGTAGGCATCCCCATACTCAGATCATAGACTAACGCCATTGTAGACATGGGTCATGGCCACCAATCATACATTGTGGATCCATGCCATCAAAATATAACATAGCCATCGGAATACACTGTGGATCTATGCGAGAATTTTCAAATCAAGACGACATAGCCATGAAACATACACAGTGGATCTATGTGTCGCAAATTATACATACTCCATCGCAACCTGGATCACAAAGATGATATCCAGGGTCTTTAATCTCATCGCCCAAAGTACGAATCTAACCATGTGATCACATGTGTTGAATTCGAACACGGTAGAAACCACTTGATTACCGGTCATTGATGTAACTGTTAACAAGTGCGAGGGAAATCACCATTGATGTCAATGACTCCCAAGGTACCAAAGTACAATCCATCGAGTGTGAATAAATGAGTTGATGTCGAACATCCAACAGAATCTTTCAATCAGGGGTCAATGATGTAAACCCACTGTCGAAAGCGAGGAAACTTGCCATTGAGGCATGCAAGCTCCAAGGTACTAAAGAATTTCTAAGTCTTGATTCCAGATAATGAGTTGAAGTCGATAGAACAAAACTCATCATAGGAGGGCCTTGATGTATCCCCCATCAATGACACGAAATGAGTAACTAAGTTTGAAAGTGAAACAGAGTATGTGGCAATTGGACTTTGGACACAGGGAAGGCCGAAACGGAGTGAATGGATAACTGCAGATGACCGACTCAATATAGGTTTCAGATGGACTTCTCTTGAACATATGAACGAAATGGCCAATGATTTGGCATCATTGACTCAAAGACGACACATGGAATGACCTTGTAATCAATCGAAAGAGAGACAAATGGATTTACCAAACTGGCTTCAAATGATGAATAGGGGGTGTCATGTTCAAGAGCGACACTTACTAGCAATCAATACACAGATGATACATATCCCTTTCCCAAATTTTCCCCCACCATTTCTGGAAAGTACCTCTTTATTTTTACACAAGCTTGAAGAGGATCACATATGCTTGTTGATATAAGCTCATCCTTCAGACGAGTCCCTCGGAGTATGTTTAATGAACCCTAATAAGGAGTGGTTCGTTCCCATCACGGGTTTGTCAATGTGTGTTTAACGAGTCCAGAGATAGTAAACTCGAAGGTTTTTCAAGATTATAGAGTTTGGAAAAACACTTAAAAGAGAAATCTCTCAGTTCCTTTTTCGTAAAATAGTCTGGATGAGACCGAAAAAGAGAGAAATTATCGTTCACCAGACACATACTTCAAATACTTTATTGAGCGTGAAAATAGCAAGGTCGCTCGGCGATCTTTTCATGTTTAGAGAGTCTGAAAAGAGCTTAAAGAGAACTCCAGGGGGGTTCCTTTTTCATATAACCTCGGTGAGCCCGAAAAAGTGATAAAACTATGCTCGATCACGTTCTTATGTTTTTCACGAGCGCAAGAACGGACAAAAAAATGCTCGAGGTTTTATGTAAAAACCATACAAAACAATTAAAATCACACAATAATGAAGAAAAATATGCCCATATCCTTGTTTGTAATCATCAATGTTTCACACCTGCAAGTCATTACACTCATTTTTATATTAGTAATTAGGATTAAACAATAGATAAACATGAAAACTCAAAAATGACATAGTAAAAAGTAAATTAAATGAGTAAATACACATTGTTACCATATCATTCCACATTTGCACTATTGAGTTCCAAAACCCCCCATTTTACCCTCCGACTTCGGCATTAATTTTCGGGAGCTACAAGAGATCATTTGATGAGCCGTCTGCAGCATTACGGTAAGCTCTTCCTTCTTGATCTTTTCATGGTTTAAATTTCTGATTTCATTGGTTATTTTTTGCATTTTCAAGTGGTTTTTGAACCCTACATGCACGTAGGAATTCTCGCAGGCTGCCCATACGGGGCCTGCGAGAATGATACTTTCTCGCAGGAAATATTTTAGCCACCTGCAAGGGGTTTTCACTGTGTATAATAAGGCACCTGCGAGCAGTTCATAACTCAATTTTTTTTTAAATGTTTATCCAAGGAAAAAGATTTATATCATGATTAAAAATCATTAATCCCCTTTGTATGTTTCCTATGCAGATAAATAGCCACAAACATGGTGCTTGAGTGGCGGGAATGAGAACATGAGGAGGATAATTCAAATGCCGAGAATCATCCTCCCACCATAGCTGCATTAAGAGATTGTGGTCTCTTAAAATACTTCTGTATCCCGGGCATGAGAGCCCAAGTCAGATTACTGAAGTATCTAGTCCGCATGTGGGATCCAGACCAACAAGTTTTCAATGTAGGAGCTCATACATTAGCCATTGACATAGAGGAAATATACTCCTTGATCGGATTATCCAGGCGTGGGTCTTATGTCAGTCTGACTGACAGCATAGGTGGCGGGTTAAAAATGAGTGAATATTGCAATCAATACTGTGTACCCGAGGCCAAAAGAAAGAAAGGGAAAGTGGTGATCTGGGGAGTAAGAGATTTGACTCTCCGCACTATTCTCTTCATGATTGCTCAGATGGCTGGGTGTTTCACTCCCCATATGGCATTACAGATCTATTTCCAGTACGCCATCGAGTGTACTGAGCCCCGAGTATTTAACTCGGCTGATGGAGTGTTGCGCAGTATCAAAACACAACTGACTAAGTGCAGGCGGGGTGAACTGAAACAATTTGGATATGGATATTTGTTAGTGTCTTTCTTCCTTGAGAGAGTCCCCGTATTCAGAATACAGGTTGAGTGGGACTTTCCGGGTCCTAGGGATTCGAGGATGTTACGATGGTGTCGGCTCATGGCCCAGCATGTGGCAGGACCAATCGTCAAATATGACGATATTTTCTTTGACTGGTTGCAAAACCAGATGTTGATGGTCGATGACTACGCCTATGCCGGGTTGGATTTACGAGGAGATCCGGATCTAGCACTTCTTGAGGATGCTCAGTGGGGAGACCTCGGTAAGAAGTACACAAATTTCTCTTTTTTAAATGTTTTTGAATTTCTGTATCATATTTAAATGTTTTTGTTTTATATATTTAGTCGAAGACTAACACCAAATGTTTGTTGATAACAAAGATGTTGGACCATATAGACCTCGTGGCACTTCTCCTATCCAGTGATGAGGAGAAGCAGCAACAGTAGTACCACAGTATGCTGAAGATTACCAGGTGGTGGAACAGAATTTGGAGGGTCTTACAGCAGACATTCCATATATGACTCTGGAAGAGGTTCCATGACGCGATCAATGTCACACTGTAGGGGTATCAACAGTTATGGGTCGACTTCTCCACAGGGTTGCTAGGGAAGTTGTGTGTTACCATGAACATCATCCATGACATCACTATGTAGAAGCTATAAGCTTCAATTTTTGATATTTTGGTCTTCGGACAAACTTTCTTTTTGTAAAAACAAACTCTTTTGATCGTTATATATACAGATGGTTTCTACCGGTTTACTTTACATTGTGTGAATTGTAATGTGTTTGATTTATAAATGGTTCAAATGTCTGTCCAATACATAATTAGCTAATGCATCTATTAATGTATTAAGACATCTACGAATATGCTGATATTCAATGTAATCAAAATACCGTTCCAAGAGGCGAATCCGCAAATATACCCTTAACAGAGTAGGACTTCGAATAGAGTAGATATTACTTAGCGATAGTACTACAAGCTACGAGTCAAGTCGCACAACCAAATGACAAATTCCAAGTGAGATAGCATCTACCAATAATTCAATAACGACACTATACTCTGCGATGTTGTTGGTTGCTCGGCCAAGACATACACCTCGTAAAGATATAAGTTCATTTGTTGGGGCATAGATCGCCCATGCAGCGGAAGATAAGTTCCGAGAACTACGGCTACCACCATCAGCGAAGCCAATATAGGGTAGCGAAGACTCCGACATATGGCAATCAAACACAACGTCACGTAAGGGAAGATACCAGATTACGTCAAAAGAAAACTAAAGTAACACACACAAAGTATGATACATAAAATACAAGTACTTGTGCACTAATAACTTATGCATAGTACTTCTTCAAGTACAACCCATTCCTGGGTTCACTCAAAGTTATACCATCATAATGAACCATCTCATACGCTCCTTTTTCCAAAACTCTGCGAACAATGTAAGGACCACGCCACATTGGTTCGAATTTCCCAGCTCCTAAGACATCTTTATCCTATTCATACAAAATAACAAGATCACCTTCAGAAAAAATGCGAGGATTGACATGCTTGTCATACTGTGCCTTGACACGTTTCTTCTTGGCTTCTATTACTAGAGTAGCGTCACGTCGAGTCTCACCTAATCGCACCAGATACAATAGACGTTCTTCTTCAACAAAGGTATTGGGTAAGAGTTCGATAGCTAGCTTCAGAAAAGGTATCTCACATTCTATCGGAAGAATGGCTTCCATGCCATAGACTAATCAAAAGGGCGTAAACCCCGTAGCGGATTTAACAGATGTCTGATATGCCCACAATGCCGAAAACAACATTGTGTGCCAGCTGGTTTTATGAATTCCTATCATCCGTCGAAGCATAGTTATAAGGAATTTATTGATTGCTTCGACCTGGCCATTAGCTTGTGGATAATAGGGTGTTGAGTTATCATGATGAAGACCCAAATTTTCCGTAAGTTCAGACATCATAAAATTCCTAAAATGACTACCGTGATCAGTAACGATAGCTTGAGGAACACCAAAACGAGCTATGACATGGTTAAAAAGAAACAATGTTGCAGTCTTTCCAGTATTATCGAATGTTGGCATCGCCTCGGCCCATTTTGTAAAGTAATCAACAACTACAATGATGTAACCATGCCCCCCGGCCGAGTGAGGGTGACATGTCATGAAATCAATGCCCGATTTTGCAAAAGGACCGACTGAGACCACAGGATGAAGGGGAGAAGGATACGACCGAATTTTCTGATTGTAGGTCTGGCAGGCATGGCACTTCTGAACAACAGTAATGCAGTCGTTGAACAATGAAGGCCAAAAATATCCTGCGCGTAAGATCTTCTGGGCAGTAGCATACCCAGACATGTGACCACCACATGCTCCAGAATGGCAGTCATTCAAATATTTCTCGGCTTCGTCAAAAGTCAAACAACATCGAAAAACAGAGTCAATTCCTCGACGGTAAAGAGTATCTCCAAGGATAATGTACTGACGAGCTTGATAATGGACATGACGTCGTTCAGTACTAGACAAAGCAGGCCGAAAAGTATGGGTTTGGATATATATAATGATATCTCCATACCAAATATCGTCAGTGCTGATAAGGAAAAGCGATTCATCAGGTAATGAACCGACTGCTACATTTTCCGTGGCAGGGTGAGGAAAATCACTTATTAACTCAGCAAAAACTAAGGATTTCTTAGACGTGGCGCTATTGAATTCCAAGTCAAACTCCTGGAGTATGACAATCCATTTGGATTACTTTCCCCCTAGCAATTTACGTGTCAAAATATGTTGCATAGGGTTGCAATGTGAAATCACTGTAGTTTTCCTTGAGAAAATATAATTCTGAAAGCGTTGAACGGCTTGAACAACAGCCAAGGCCAATTTTTCAACATGTTGATACTTGATTTCAGTTGATGTGAGACTTCGATTCAAGTAATAAATAACATGTTCATCGTGTGCATCATCCTCTTGAATGAGAACCATGCCGATAGTATACTCGAAGGCAACAAGATAAAGAAAGTAATCACGACTATAATCAAGAGGAAAGAGAAGTGGAGCTCTTGTGAGGGACAACTTCAAAGCCTCAAAAGCATTGTTGGCAACAATATCCCAGACAAACTCTAAACCTTTCTTTAGTAGACGTGTAAAACCACGAGTAATCTCGGCGTAATTAGGGATGAAACGATGAAGAAAGTTTTATTTCCCTTGCAAACTTTGTAAATGGAACAGTGAAGAAGGAGGAGGGAGATTAAGAATCACCTCAACCTTAAGAGGATCTACCCGGATCCCTTGACGTGAAACAATGAAACCTAGAAGATGGCTGGATTCTACGCAAAAGACACATTTATGAGGATTTAAACGAATGTGATAGAACCGACAACGAACAAAAATTGCTCAGAGATGAGTGGGGTGATCGACTCGGCGTAAAGAATGAGCTGGTAAATCATCCAAATAAGGTTGAACGATATGCTTTATATCATGAAATGCATAAGACATAGCACGTTGAAACGTCGCGCCCGCGTTCTTAAGACCGAAGGGAATTTTCCTTTAGGCGAAAGTACCCCAAGGACAAATAAAAGCAGTTTTTTGTTGGTCCTCAGGAGCGATGTTAATTTGATTATAGCCGGAGAAACCATCCATAAGAGAAAAGATTTCGCTACCGACACAGTCATCGACGATCTGGTCAACGAAAGGGGTTGGAAATTTGTCCTTTGGACAGGCTTTGTTAATATCCTGATAATCAACACAAACACGTATAATACCACCTTTCTTATCAATCGGTACAGGGTTGGAAACCCATTCTGTTAGAGCCACAGGATAAAACCGACTTTGAGAAGTTTTTCAACTTCGAGTTTGATAGTGGCCGCTTTACGTGGATGGACCAGACGAAGGTGCTGACAGACTGGTTTAGCTCTGGGGTATGTCTTTATCTCATGCACAACAATAGCAGGGTTGATACCTGGCATCTCTTCGTAGCTACAGGCAAAGATGTCACAAAATTCTTTGAACAGAGCAGTATAGGTGACAATTTCATTCGGAGAACACGAAGATCCAATATGAATATTTTCAACTATCCCAGGTTTAACTGATATATCAATCAGTATTGTGGGAGAAATATTATTTAGGTTCCCTTCGGCAAACACATCATGTGTAGATCCGGGAACGGTCGATATGACAACAACGGTTGATGGAGTCAAAATCTGTTGGTAATTCTCTAGAGTGTGTTGTTCTAGAAACAGGATGGAACGATGATGCCCATTGTCCCAAGGAGTGTCTTCCATGATGGACATGATCATGTCATCAGTGGGAAAGATGACACGGAAAGGATCGGGAGACAACTCATCAAGAGAGGGTGTAGAAAGTATTGTCAATTGAATGGCTTGATAAGCAGACTCAACCGGACTTAACAGCATGACGTCGCCAAAACGAATATGATCTCCTAGGTCAGGCACTATCCAAGGGTCAGAAGACACCAGAAGCTCATGAGGTACAATGGAGATCATATTAATAGAAGAAATTGATGGGCGCGGAATATCGGGTGGGGGTGGGATGGGGAAAGTGCCCATTAACGAAGAGTCTTTTAAAAGGCCGACACCGACATTATCGTAACCTGAAGGGGTTTTAGCTATGAACGACACATTGCCAGTACAAGTATCGGAATTAAAGAAGGCAAGTTGATCAACCGTAACAACTTTTCCCTTATGAGGAAATCTTACGACATGGAAAAGAGTTGATACAACAGCGCGCATAGAATCGATCCAGCTACGACCAAGTAGAAGATTATAATCCAGGGGAGCATCGAAAACTTCCACTTCAACTTGGACTGTCTTACCTTCTAGAGTAACAGGGAACGATGGAGGAACACCGTAAGGCTTAAAACTAGAACCATTGAAGGCTTTCAAAGTATTTTTTGATTCATTTAAAGGAGGAGAGTCGATGGCTTTCCAACAAGAAAAATACATTACACACGTAGAGGCACCCTCATCGATAACAGTTCGACAAATATTCTTGTCGGCGACAAAAACTTGTATCTGAAACACAAGCTGAGGGGGAAACCTTGGAATATGATATTCCAAGTCAAAGACTATTAAATTTGTATCTGTAGGATCAATTCCACCTATATCTTTCAATAGAGCCCTTCGTTGTGTAGGACAAGACTGAAGGACTTCAAGGGAAGACATCACTGAAGGTGCTTGGGCCAGATCTTCGACAATGCTATAGTTCTGGACTGCACGAGCATGAGGATTGAAGGCCGATTTCTTAACGACACCTTTTGGGGGTGGTCGCAGAACTGTATCAAGGCTTGGTCGTTCGAGATGAAGAGGACCGTTCGTAGGTGGAGTCAGTGGAGAGGGCTGGACTAAAGTAGGAGGTAAATCATCAACATTCTCCTTAGATGGAGTATAGTCTTTGGCCCTAGTCGTGAGTGCAACGTTATTTTTCTTAGAATCACTGGTACACATCAAAACATATGATGTCGTAGAAGTAGATGGTTGGTCATGAATCACCAACTAAGCCTGTTGTTGAGACGGGAAGGGTTGCGACAAGACTGTCGGCGTAGAGGGTTTCGGCGTTCCTTGAAGGAACTTAGTAACCTCGGCACGTCGAGGACAATCCTTCATGTAGTGATCGTCACCACAGATAAGGCAAGGATATCGTGGCTTACGCTTATCTCAATCTTCAATAGGAGGGGTTTTAGTTTGCTCAGTTTGATTATTATTTTTACTCTCCTTATTCTTGCTTCTCCCTTTCTTTGATTTATTTTTACCGGTCAGTGTAGATTGAACAGTGTTCACCTCAGAAGTTTTACCAGTGGAAGTGGCAGGAGACAGAGCATTTTGAACATTATAAGATGTGTATTTAGGAGTTGTACTTGAAATAGAATGTGAGTGGAAATGAGCAGTACCAATCACACCATCAACTGCATGCGAGGCAACTGGAGTAGTTGAAGTGCTGGAAGTACCAGGACAAGGTAATTCAGGGAGCAAATCGTAAAGTGTTCCCATTTGAGAATAAACGAGATCAAGATATTTAGCATGACTTATAGCCTACTCCTCTGTAACAACACCACCCATAGCAATGTCTTTACCAATTTCGTTCACGAAATATTTCATAAACCATTCGGCTAGTAACTGATCAGGGAGTTCAATTTTAATGAGACATCGTCTCCTTCGCCATTCATGGATATGATCCGATATATGAGTGCCTTTAGTTTTCTTGAAGGAAGTCAAGATCTCAGTCCCAGTATCATAATGGATCGGTAACTGGTAATGTGTAAGAAAATCCATAGCTTGGGTATTGAAGTCAGAAAAGAAACCTCGTGGCAATTCAATATACCACTTCGCAGCAACACCAGTAAGGGTTCTTTGAAAAAGATGTAGACGAATGGAGTCATCCATCAATGAGTTGGATGAACACCATAAATGAAAAGTCATAACATGATTATTTGGGTCCTCCCCCACCTTACCATCGAATTTTGGAATATCCTATGGAAGCTTGGCCGGAATAGCAGGCCATTGGGGAGAGTGACGAATAGGATCATTCAGAATCCTAGACAAATCTGGCAAATCCAAAGTAGAAAGAAAAGGAAACTTCCGATTCACTTGTGGGTACTGGTGACTTTGGGGTGGAAGCCCTATTGGTAAACAAGTAGGACCATATGCAGTCTGCCCATAGAGGGAAGACCCTGGCTGATTCGGTGGTGGCTGGATAGGATAGTAGCCCCAAGGATTGTAACCTTGAGTTTGAGTAGGGACCTGAGGTTGAGAATTTTGACCCGATCCCCAAATAGGATTAGGTATACCTAGATAAGGTTGGCCGATAGTAGGGGCAGGCTGTTGCCCCCCAGTCGTTTGAGGGAGATTTTGTAACATTTGAGTCCAATATTGGGCCAAAGCCGGAGGTATATTTTGTACAAAAGGTGGGGTTGGTCCCCTTATCGTAGGTGGAGTTCCAGCCGGAAGTTGTGGGCCAACCGTAGGTTGTGTAGTAATTGGATTATGGCCAATAAGAGGAAATTGAATCATACCACGTCCACCAACGAGAATCTGCAAATTTGGTGCAATGGTCGGTATAGTGTCACTAGGATTAGGAGTACCAGAGGGAAACTGAGGGAGTGTCGGAATAAAACCAGGAATAGGTTTCCCATGAAAAGAAGGACCACCGGGAGTACCGGAAGGGGTTTGTGGAGGTGTTGGATTGGAAGAATTCAACAAAGAATTCAACGCATGGTAGTCGGGTGGTAGTGTCAGAGTAACCTGGTGCATTCGCTGGGTGTTTATAGGAGGAAGACTAGTTGTAGTGAACCCATTGGGGACACTCGTAGTAATCGAAATATCGGACATCTCGTCAGGGAGAGTAAAATGATAAGTAGTATTTACCGGTAATGTCTTTGTCTCAAATAACACTGGAGGGTTAATTTCGGAGACAACAGGTGACTCAGGACTAAAAAGGGGCCTGCGGACGTCGGCTGACCAAAAAGGATTTTGGCCTTCTTCACCTGGAAAGGGCCCAATGGGTGATTCAGAAGAATTAACAATTACGTCTCCAGAAGAATTTACTCACACAAAAGGTCGGTCACCACGGTGAATGCGATAGTATTCTCTAGTATTAGTAATTCGGAAAGGTTCTAGAGAGTCAGTTGATTCCACTTGGGGGCTGGGAACAACTGCAGCTTCAACGTGTTGAGGGGAACCCTCAGGTGTAGTAGTAGGCAAGGGTTTTGATTCGTCCAGATGCTCCGGAGATAAACCATGCATGCTATGTGAGCGACGTGGGGGAGAAATTGTAAATGAGTGACAAGCTCCACGAAGAAATTCCTATGGTCAACTTCGAGAAACAAACAACACGCGCTAATAAACAAAATCTAGGAAGCAATCAACAAGCAAACAATACCTTCTAATTTCGAAGCCACTAGTTGGTGATGAAATCCAATGTCGCAACAACAAGATGAGAAGGGGCGGGGCTAGGGTGGAAAATTTACGCTGACGACCTTCTTAATGGACTTACACCTTGGTGCAAGCTCCCACACATAATCGTGGGTATACCCTCCAAGGAGCCCGAGTGAGTTTGATCATCGTCGATTCCAGGTACCGTGAAAACTTTCCCTTTCACAGTCACCTTGGGTAAGAACCTAGAGAGATAGGCCACTAAGGTCACCACTAACAACAGTAAATCTTGGGGGAACAATCGTCAGTCCGATCCACACGCAAGGGCAGTGTATCTAGCCCGAAATCAACTCAAAAGGCTTCCACTCATCATTGTGGGTATACCTCCGAGTGATCCCCGTAATACGTGCAATCTCTACACTGATGTCAACAAAGCAGGGTGAGTAACTTTGCCAACACCAATGCGACCTAGTGCTTGACCCTTGTGTTAGAAGGGCTTCCCAGGACAATATGTTGCAAAATGGAATTTAACACTCCCTAACTCAAGATGCTATTGTGTGTTTTGAGATTTTGGAGAGTGTATCTCTCTTCCTACTCCAAAGCACTAGCATAGCTAAATGTTGGTGTAAAAGAGCCCTAGAAAAGAGTTACTAGATAAATTTTAAGATTACGCAATGTTTTTAAGAGCTATTGTTTACTCAAAGGTAACGGAAATGAAACTCGTGTTGTATGACTCTGACCCAAATAATGCAAGGATGATAATGAAATATAACACTTTTCATTCAATGAATCCTATTTATGGGAGAGAGAGAAAATTTTCCAAATCAACCCTATACTACAATGCAATGCACAATTTCCTTTCAAATGTCAATGCAAACAATCATTCATCAAAGGACTATCACTATGTGTCTTTTTCAAATATTTCAACAAACTCTAAAATTTGATTTTTCAATGTTTTCTAAAAGACAAAAAACAATGTTTTTGAAAGAAAATATTATTGTTCACTTTCCAAAAAGAATTCTCACTATATCAATGAGAAAGCATAAAATCAAATCATAAAGAATCAAGCAATAACAATCCAATCAACTCTTTCAATGAAAGCAAAAACAAAGAGCAAACCAATTAGTCTTTTCAATGCAAACGAAAATGTTCTTTCAAACCAACAAGAAAATGAGAAGCACCAAGCACTTAACTCTCAACCAATCACTGGTTCTCAACCAATCATACACACTCAGCTCTAGAAGTCAGAGAGAATGAATTTTCCAATAAGAGTCAAGAAACGAAAGTCAAGCTACAAAGAACAAGAAAAACCTTGAAACCCTAAAACTATTTACACGGGCAAACTAAAGGAAGAGCTATATCAATCAATGATCCAGTAAACCCAAAAGAGGTAATTCAACTGATCTGAGCAGTTAGAAAAACCAAAACTCAATTTTAAAAATTTCAAAAATATTGCTCGCAGGCAAGCAATGTTACACAATGCGAGAATCTATGATTCTCGCAGGCAACCTTTTATCAAGGTGCGAGGTTCTCGCACTGAACCCTATGAGTAGGGTGTGAACCTGACTGATTATCGCAGGATGCAGTTAAACACAGTGCGATAACTCCTGAAGATGAAAAAAAAATTGAAAATGAAAGCAAAATTGACAAAGGCTTCTGGACCCAGAAGGTCTGTCAGGATATCCTGAAGACTTAGAGACTGACAAGACAAGAGAAAAATGAAACTAGAGAAAATGGCCACAGAAAAACGTAAAAAGGCCATAAAGAAAAATGGATTGATCCCCAGTGGAGTCGCCAATTTTGTTATTGGATAAATCCGTAAGTGCGGACACAAACCGATCTCCCTAGATCCACCTGGATCTAGAACAAAACATGACAGAATAATACTCTTTCCCTAGATTTAGACAGTTGAATGAACTAGGAGGCAAGAATCATGAACATACCTTATGATCGCTTCCTTGGGTCTTTGTTGTTCCAGCTTCGCTCCAATGCTCTTGTGTCATCCATACCACAACAGTACAAACCAATCGAAGTGAAGACAACTCAATATATTCAACAGTTAATATATAGATATGAACAAGGAGTTATGTAATAAAGTGACATTTAGCTTTATGGTAAAGGGACATATTACTGTATTAAATTGAGAGAAAGCAAGGATTACAACCTGAGCCTTGATGTTGCAAACCTCCTTTCGATGGCTCCTAGCTCTGACACACACACTTGCTCATGCATGAAGAAGATCAACCACTTTTGATAACCTTGCTGGAGTTCTTAGCTGCTGTAGCCTCAGTCCTTCATACAATCTTTCACTATTTCTCCAATAATTCTCTTGCTAGTTTGCCTCTAACGTTTTCCATGAGAATCCCCTCAATATATAAGAGAGAGTGAATTAGTTACTTAGATAGGAATGATCCCAAAATATCAGGAAAGACAGTACTTAGATAATCATTCGAATGCCATCTCATCCTTCTAGAAGATTCCCTTCTAGAAGGTTCGAGAATTTATCTTTTTCCCTTCTTTAGAAAGAGTTCGCACCCTAACTATTAGACACAGTGTGAACTTCTCGCACCCTAGCTTAAGGCAGCCTGCGAGAATCATCCATTCTCGCAGGCAAATGTATTGGTAGCCTGCGAACCTTCCTCAAAACTGTGATTTTTGGAAAGAGATAAAGGTAACTTTTCTCTGGAGAAAGTTCTAATGAAGATATTGAATACACCATAATCAATACATCATAATGACGACCAAAATCATGGATAACAGTTCTATCATGGCCAAATAAATGAGAATATTTGACTCTGGTTCATTTCACCGAGAATATACATTAGAGGATGGAGACCCATTTCATGTCATTGAGAATAGAGAGTAGAGGACAAGAACCTAAAAATGTAATTGAGAATATAGAGAAATATAATGGTACATAATTCATGTCATTTAGAATACATAGCATAAGATAGGGAATACAAAGTAAATTATACAGACCGAGTTCATTTCATTGAAAATTCAGAGCAAAGAGAAGAGATCAAATTCATTTCATTGAAAATATAAAGTAAATGACATAGAACCAATTCATTTCATTAAAAATGAAAAGAATGTGATAGAGACTGAAACAATTTCATTTAAATGCAAATAAAGTGAAAGATATCCATTGAATTTCACTAAAAATGTAGAGAAAATGAAAGATACATAGTTCATTTCTTTGAAAATACAAGCCAAAGCACAAATATTGTGTTCATTTCATTGAAAATGAAAGGAAAAGGACACAGAGCCATTTCATTTAATAAAAAATAGAAATAAAAATACATATAGGAAATGAACAAACCTAGAGCTTGGACAAATTGATTTGAAGAACCCCTATTGATTTTAAGTATCTAGAATTGATAATTGATCATGGCATATTTGATAAAATCGATTTCAAAATCCTGTAGTATATTAACACTGGTCACCACCACCTCCATTTTCATACTGGTGTTACTGTTCGAGGCTTGGTAGAAGGGGGGAACCATGGCCACTCCGAGAGGAATTTCCTTGCACATGACATATAATCCATTTCCATTGTATTTTATTCCCACATGGTTTCGATTGAAAGCATTGAAATCCGTTATTATATTCAATGTCAAAAATAATTCCATGTTGTTCATGGCAGTGCCGAGGGGTGGCTCCATATATAGCAACACCATTTCCACACTTCGTAAATCAAATCCAACCTTCTTTGGATTTATTACCATTAAAACCATGATTTTTATCACTCCTACAATAGAAACAACTGTGAGTATGAGTGACAATACATGAAGACACCATTGTCACACTAGCTCGCAACGCTAGCAGGAATGATTCTTAGTGATCTCCTTTGGCTCATTTTTAGAAGTTTGCATTGGAAACATCTACATCCCTTTCAAATATTAATATCAAGTTGTTTACATGAAGTTATAATGTCCTAGGTTCAAGTTATTCATCCAACAAAACCCTTTAGATATTGTCCCTTTCAACATCACCTGCATGCATGTGAAGTCTCACCTGGTGCATCTACTAGGGATGCAGGAACCAAGTATCTATAGGGATGAGGGGATGTGAGGCCATCAACATAATCATTAATACTTATTCACCCTGTGTGAATTGTCCTTATTTAACATCCTTTTATCATTCAATAACCCCGATGCATGGCTTTCATCAACTAACAGTGAACATTATTTTTACCATTAGATTTTTGCAAAATTAACCCATCTAAGATCCATTCAATACCCTAACACTGGTGTAAATAAATAGTATAACATAGATCGTGATATAACCAACCGAATTAATCATTCATTATTGTTGCGCATCAATCATATATTAACAAATCTATACTAATCATGCATAAACATAACATCCATGAATAATCACATCAAAAAACACATAAGACACTGGATTTTAACGTGGTTCACCTAATCCTTGGTATACATCCACAACAAATGGATTCTATATTACTCTTCATGGAATAATCACCTTAGGCTTGCACATTGCGCTTACAAAAGATACAACATATTGTAATTCCCCAAACAGGCCTAGCCACTCTGAAGTGTGAGCCTATCTCTACAATTTCTTAACTTCATTAATCATCAACAACCTAATCTCATGATCTCAGCCAAGATGACCTCATATTCCCAGACCCTTTACATATTTATACAAATAATTAGAGATACAAATCTGAATAACAACTTATCCCAAAATCCCAAATGGGTCATATCCATATTTCCAACTTTTGTGACAATATTTTACATTCCCTTTTTTTGCGTTGAACTGTTGATTTCCTGCTTTTGTGCTGAACTGCTACTTTTAATACTTATGTGCTACAAAATACACCCTTTTCGTGCACTATGGTTGTTCCTTTTACTCTTTCTTATGCTATGGTGCATCTCCAAAAAATCAATTATTTTTATCCAAAATGCATTTCCAACAGGATCCCAACACTAACCTATGGCTTGTTCCAAGCCACGTAAGCCATTTTAAACTTTGCCTTGAATTTTACAAAAATCTCCTTTGTTGTGTTGGTCTTCTCCTTGACCTTTGTTTCATTTAACAAACTTGTTTCTACCACTTTTGCAGTGATATGGGTCTATTGTTTCTCTTCATCTTGTTCCACTACTTGTTTGATCATGCATTTCTCTTCTAATGTTTCCTCAACAACTTTTAATGTTTCTTTTTGCAGTATCTATATCTGTTGCATGTGAGCTTTCTTCTTGAACCTCAGCTAGTTCATCTCAGTGTACAATTTATTGCTCTATTTCATTGTTGTCATCTTCTCGGTTGGTGGATTAATCGGTCCAACAAAGTCTATTGCCCATTTATCAAAAACCTATAGTGTGATCTGTGGATGTAAGGTTATCTCATCACTTCTATATGGATTCCCAACCCTTTGGAAAAAATCACATGCATGGGAATATTTTTTAGCATCCTTGTGAAGTGTGGGACACCAAAGCCCCGTGCACAAAATATTTTTTGTCGTCGCATTACCTGTGTAATGTTCTCCAACAACACCTTTTTTGTTGTTGTTGATAATATCATTGGCCTATCATTATCTAACATACATCATCGTAATATCCCATCTGCACCTTACTTATATAATTTTTCAGCAATTAGTTGATAGTTTGTTTCCCTCACCACTAATTTTTTCTTTTGTGAAACTATCATATCCGATAGAGCCATTCCAGTACTTATTAATTGCGCAATGTATGTGAATTAGTTGTTGGCAATTTCAGTTAACAGAAAGCAAATCATCGTATACTTGTCATTGATGGAAAGTACAGTTGTGGTTGCAGTGATGACAATAGAAATGAATAGAAGCGCAGCAATAATCGGGAGGAGAAGAGTCAGTGACCGCAGGATCTCATTCAAATTTCCCGAAAGAACGAGGGTCATTAGATCTGTAGAAGTTGCGAGGGAGATAAGCCATCGGAGATTCGGGGATCGGGATTTCAATATGCAAAGTTCACTCGACAACGAGAACCCTGAAATCGTGAAATGCGATTTTGCGATTTGATTGCAACCGTTAAAAAGCAAGCTTGAGATATGGACCGTTGATTTTGCTCATCGGAGAATCGGGAATCAGAGTTTCACGAGTCTCATGAACAATGACAACGAAAACCCCAAAATCGCGATATGCGATTTCTCGATTTGATCGCAACCGTTAAATCAAGCAGGGATCTGGACTGTTCATTCATATGGACGCGTGGCAGCCAGGAGGCCTTATCGGAGTTTCGGGGATCGGGATTTCATAATGCAAAGAACACAATGCAACGAAAACCCCGATTTCATGATATGCGAAATCACGAGTTAATCGCAGCCGTTGGATAAGAAGTGATCTAGACCATCGATCTAATTCACGACAGCAGTCCACATCACCTAGGGACACGTGGCACAACCAGAGAATGACAGGTGTCAGGCAGATCTGAGACTTCAGGCTCATGCAATTCACGAATCAGAGTGACACGTGGCAGGATCTAACACGTGTCAAACTATGTGTGACGTCAGCAGAGGCATCGACGATCGGGACTTTGATATGTCAAGAACACACTGCAACAGAAACTCCGAAATCGCGATATGCGATTTTGTGATGTAATCTGAGCCGTCGAGCCAAAAATGATCTGGACCGTTGATTTCTTTCATCGGAGAATCGGGGATCGGGAATTCTAAAGGCATGTGCATGATGACAACGAAAATGCCGAAACCCCGATGAGAGGTTTGACCGAGGTCATGTGTTGACGGTCATATGGGCCGAGGCCTATAGCTAGCAGGGATAGCATGTGGAAAGGGGCGCATCGGCATCGGGGATCGGAACTTTGAAGTGACAAAGTCACTTGACCTCAGGAATGTCGATTTCGCGATATGAAAAATCGCGATACAATCTGAGCCGTCAGATCAGGCTATGATCTAGACCATTGATTTTAGACCATGTCGGAGTTTTTGTGCAAGTCAGAATCGCGATCCGTGAAACCCCAATAGAGAGACATAAGGTTGTGGTCACAGAGTGAAGGTCACATTGACCGGGAGCTAAGCTCAGGAGGGCTAGCGTATGAAAGGAGCCATCGAGAATCGGAGAATCGCGAGTCCAGAGGACTTATGAATTTTGACATCGCAAATGCCGAAATCGCGATGAGTGAAATCCCGATTTGATATGAACCATTGGATCAAGCAGTGATCGGAGGGCTATTATTCTTCCCCACACATTAACGCTTCTGTTATGAATCCGTTAAGATAAATGGACTGATAATGACAAATTAGTTAGCGTTTCAGTTGCAAAGACAGGTGTTCTTGTTTCGGCTGAGGAAAGGCGAAGTGGAACCGTTGGTGAGGTGTGTGAAAAAGAAAATGAGACAGACTGTGCATGATTGGCTATTCTGGAAGAAAAAGAGATTGTAACTGAAACAGAAAGCATGAGCTCGACTGTTACAAAGAAGAGGAAGAGTCTCAACTGCCAGAGAGGCTGAGGAATCTCAGCATAACACCCAGTGATGTTGAACGCGTGGAAAAACGGCCAGAGAAGCTGAAGAGTGACCATGAGTATCAAGCAGAGCACTCGAGAGGTGGAGGACATGGGCACGGTGTAAGCATACAGAGGAGAAGCACGCATTGCATGTAGAGAGGGTACAAAAACTATAAGTCCACTGAGCAGAGAAGAGATGAGGTTGTTGTTGCCATTGCTGTTGGAGTTGTCATGGTAGCTGTGTAGAAGGATTGAAATGTGAGCAAGGAGGCAGAGCACAGGAAAAGAAATACACAGCAGAGGAAGGTTGCATGGAAAGGATATGGCGCATAGAGTATAAATGGAGAAGAACAGAAAGTGCAAGGTGGGTGCAGAAGACACTGATGCAGACAGGGCAGAGTAGTGCAACAGAACAACGACAAGACTGGTAAGCGATTGAATAACTTTATTGCACTGTAAAGAGTTTAAGTTTCAAAGATTAATATTTAAGGGTGGTTGGGAGGTGCTCGAAAGGACTGTTGTCCTCAGAGGTTCAAGTGGGTGCTTGAACACAGGGAGTTGTAGCTTCCATCTGGTTGTAGCCAGAGAAACCAGGGTGGCAGGGTGGTGCAAGGGAGAACTCTTTTTCTCTGTTATACAGGTTGGTGCCTGTATGATTGGAAGTTGGTGCTACCATCCAGTTGGTGCTGGAAACACTCAGGGAGTTGGTGCTTCCTTCTAGTTGGTGCTAGAGAAACCAGGGAGTTGGTGCTTCCTTCTAGTTGGTGCTAGAGAAACCAGGGAGTTGGTGCTTC
>ML778413.1:1123915-1150774 GCA_009831015.1 Picea engelmannii
ATTCTCTGGCTACAACTAGAAGGAGGCTACAACCCCCAATGTTCTCTGGCTACAACCGGAAGGTGGCTACAACCACCTGTCCTTGCCCCATCCTGCCACCCTGAAGTAGAAGTAGAATGATGGAACCACTGTCACACTATCATTGTGATATATACTGTTGTAAACCTGTACCAATAAATTTGAACCATGCATCAACCATGCATACACCTATACCTCAACCTGTAATCAACCTGTACCATAAACAAGTGCATCAACCATGCACCAACCTATAATCAACCTGTACCATAAAAAAGTGCATCCAACCATGTACCAAGTATGTACCAATCATGTTTCAACTATTCATCAACTATGACTCATCAATATGTACCAACATCATAAACTATACACCTCATGTATGTGCGCCAACTCATCAACTACTTGTCTCAATCATGTACTCAACATGTACCAAAACCAAAATCCCTCACCAATTTCATCATCAAAATATTATTTGTAGCCCTATAATAGACCCGGTGTATATGATCACATTCTTGCAAACCTTCCTTAACTTTAAAAACAAGAGACTATCATTTTCATCAAACTTTTCTTTACTCTCACATGCCTAGTTTTGGATTAGTCAACAACCCTAACTTGAAGTAATCATAACTTTGAACATATAATGTATAAAGATATCAAACTGATACACAATGTTCCTCAGTGTTTTTAACGCAATTCCTCCAAGTGTCACTACTTGGAACCTCTCATAAAAGGAGTTATAGCAAAAATTGCATACCTTTCTAAATTATGTCTTATTCTAGAGAGTGACCTTTTAGAGCGTGCCCCACACAAAATATTTGATGAAATGATCTGAAAATATTAAAAATAATACTACATATGGTACCCTAACCAACACAATTGGTCTCACTAAATTTTGATATGTTATGAATAAGTTATGACGTTTTTACCCAAAACACCTGATTTTGACTAGTTTCAGGACTCCCCCAAACCCTATTTTCCACGGCCTGTAACTCCCAAAATACAATGACCCAAAAGATGATTTTTTTTCCACATATACTTGGATATGTTTTATCACTTCCATAGAAATTTCACTGTCTGAATCATTATAGAAAAAACGCTATAGAGAAAATGGTGAGATGACTTGTAAATAACATACCTTAGAAAGCACCATCAAATTTTTTTATCCTTCCTTACATTTCGGCCTTCTTTTCTTCACCTTCACTCAAAATTACGGTTTATATATCCTTGGTTACCTCAGACACATACCGATATTCAATATTCTCAAGTGTGATTCAAATGAGAGAGCCTTGCCTCTTATTTATACTCTCCAAGTAGCTTCCTTAAAAACATCTTCTAGGTCATTTGGTCCATTTTCCTTATTTTAGGGTTAGGTCCACTTCTAATTTATCCATTAAATTTATTATTGAAATAATTTATTTTGTATTCAATTTGAATTATAATACAATCATTGTTTCACTTTATTATTTACCTTTTAAAATCTCTTAAACCACTTTGACTACTTTGACCTTTTAGGGCTTCTAGATGACATACAAGGGTCCTCCAACTTCGTAAGGCCATAACTCTCAAACCATGAGGAGTTATGTGATTTTCTACATACCATCAGAAATGGAATGACATGTACTATCCATATAGAATAGTATTATCTGAAAATATATCATATCTCATACCATTACCCATCAAACAAACTTGGGTCCGTTACCCAAACCTAGGGTCTCCAACTTCTCATGGCCATAACTCTCTAACCGTGAGGAATTATGTGACGTTCCACATACCACCGGAAATGAAATGACAAGCACTATCCATATAAGATAGTTTCCCTGAAAAAATCAATTTCCTTCATCTCATTATTCCACAATTAAGAATGGGTTCTCTTACTCCACAAAGCATCTTCCCGAGAGGGATTTCACCATAAGGGGACCACTTTGGAGTTCATCCATATTTACTTATTATCAACCATGAAAAAACAATAATGAGTCATATTTACATCAAACAATATTGAGTCCATTACCCAAGCCTTTTTGCTATGGGTCTTTCTTCAAGGGTTGACATCAATGACAACCAACCTTAATCAACAATCTCCCCCTTTGGCATTGAGGGCAACACTCTGATGAAATAATGAAATCATATAACTCATGCTCCCCTTGGAACCATGCCTTTGTCCTCTGCATCTGATAAGTCTTATGCCCTTGGAACCATGCCTCTGTCCTCTACATCTGATAAATCTCTCCCCCTTTGTTATCAATGGAAAAGGTATCTTTCCATCTGGGGCTGCTCCCCTTGACAGACTGTCCTCTTATGGTGCTTCCTCGTGTGCATCTAAGACATATAAGATAAGAATTCAAAAAGAATTCAAAAAACATTCAAAAAACATTCATTTTTGGAGTAGAAATAACTCTAAGTCTTTGGCGAAGATATTCAAAGGCTTCCCGTGGAAGTGGTTTTGTAAAGATGTTTTCCACTTGTTCTTTTGTACCCACATACTTCACTCTGATGTTGTTTTTTGCAACCTGTTCCCATAGAAAGTGATACTTGATTGGAATGTGCTTCATCTTGGAGTACATCACTGGGTTTTTTGAGATATTGATGGCACTTGTATTATCACAATATATTGGAATGGGCTCATCATACTCAACCTATATATCTATCAAAGTTTGTTTCATCCAAAGAACCTGTGTACAACATGTTGCTGCTGCGATATAATCTGCCTCGGTTGTATATATAGATACCGATGATTGTTTATTGCTTAGCATGATACCAAACACTCACCTAAGTAGAATGCTTCTCCACTGGTGCTTTGTCGGTCATCAATACAACTTGTCCAATCTGCATCTGTGTAGGCAATAAGTGATAGATATTTTCCTTTTGGATACCATAATCCAAACTCTTTTGTTCCTTTGAGATATCTAAAGATCCTATTTACTGCTAATACATGTGATTCCTTTGGGTCTTCTTGAAATCGTGCCACATGTCCAACTTCCTGCATTACATCTATTCTGGATGTTTTCACATATATTAGGTTGCCAATCATTGACCTATATTGCCTCTGATTTGTAGACTTTGCATCATCATCTTTGCTAACTTACAACTGGTTTGCATGGGAGTGATAATTGGTTTGCAATCTTCCATTCCAAACCTCTTTAGCATTTCTCTGATATACTTTGTTTGAGAAATAAAAATTCCTTGGTTGCTTTGACGTATTTGAAGTCCCAAAAAGAAGGATAGTTCTCCAAGTAATGACATTTCAAATTCATTCTGCGTGTCTTTTGCAAATTTTTGGCTTAACCTGTCATCATCACTATTAAAAATAATATCATCAACACAAAATTCAATTAATAAAATATTACCTTGACTTACCTTGATGTAGAGGTTGTTGTTTTCACTTCCTTTTATGAACCATGCCTGTTGCAGATACTTATCCAGTCTAGAGTACCATGCTCTAGCAACCTGTTTTAGACCATACAAGGACTTCTTTAATTTACACACATAGTCTGTGTTCTCTGACAACTGAAATCCTTCTGGTTGTTTAATGTAGACTTCTTCTTCAAGTTCCCCATTCAGAAAATCCGATTTTAAGTCCATCTAATATACTTTAACATTTTTGGAGCATGTATAAGCTAAAAGAAAACGGATTGCTTCCATTCTAGAAACTAGGGAAAATGTCTCTTCAAAGTTGATTCCTTCAATATGTGCATATCCTTTACATACCAATATAGCTTTGTTCCTTGTAACCTATCCATATTCATTTAATTTATTCCTGAAAACCCATTTTGTATTGATCACATTCTTATTCTTTGGTCTTGGAACCAATTCCCAAGTGTCATTTTATCTATTTGATCCAATTCTTCATCCATGGCCTTATTCCAAAATTCATCCTTCCTGGATTCTTCAAAACAGTTTGGTTCAATTGTAGATAAGAGTGCTAGGTGTGTTTGTTCTGGTGAACGGATTTTTCTTCTAGTCTCAACTCCTGCATCTTTGTTTCCAATAATCTAATCTGAAGGATGATTCTTATGTACTCGTTTGCTAGGTGTCTTTGGAGATACTTGTTGAGCTTTATCTTCTACTTATGTTAGATTCTCTTCATCTTCATCTTCCTCTTCTTCTTCTTTTTCATCTTCTTCTTCAAAAAGTAGTTTCATTGATTTGTTTACTTCTTCCTTTGATTTTGGTATGCCTATTTCATCAATTGTAACATTGATTCTTTCCACAACTTTGTTTAATCTTAGATTGTAACACTTGTATTCTTTCTTTGTACTTGAGTAACCAACAAGTATTCCTTTGTCCACACGAGAGCAAACTTTCTCATTCTGCCATCTTCTCTTTTGATGTAGCATTTGCTTCCAAAAACTCTGAAGTGCTTCACATTTGTTGGTCTTCCTTTCCATAGCTTGTAGGGAGTTTTATCAGTTTTGTTTCTGAGCATTACTCTATTTTGAATGTGAACTGTTGTATGCACTGCGCGTGTCCAAAAAATATCTGTCAACTTTGAATCCATTATCATTGTTCGAGCCATTTCTTGTACTGTCCTATTCTTTCTTTCAACAAATCCATTCCGTTGAGGTGTCCTAGCGATGGATAATTGCCTTTTTATTCCATGATTGTCGCAGTAGTCTAGAAATTCCTTTGAGGTGAATTATCCTCCATTATCCTATCTTAAGAATTTGATTCTTGAATCCATCTCATTTTCAACCATTTTCTTGTAGATCTTGAAATTTTCAAAAGCTTATGATTTGTTCTTGAGAAAGCAAATTGCAGTCATTTTTGTATAATCATCAACTAATAACATAAAGTATCTCTCACCTTTTAAGCCTTTTTTTGTAGTTGGTCCAACTAGATCAATATGCACAATTTCCAGTGGTTTTGTTGTTGAATATTCCTTTGATTTGAACCTGGTCTTTGTTTGCTTTCCTTATTGTCAATGCTTGCATAAAGTGTTGGTTGGTTTCGTGATATGGGGCATTTCTCTAACTACTTCTCTTTTGTTGACTTTGAAAAGGTTATCAAAATTCATGTGACCCATTCTTTTGTGCCATAACCAACTTTCATCTTCCTTTCCTAGACAACACTTTTCATTTCCAATTTGGCTTAACACATATATGTTGCTTGAAGTTCTTACAGCTGTCATGACCAATTTCCCTGAACCTTCTTTTCTTATCTCACACTTTTGTGAATCCAAAGTAACTTTATGACCTTGGTCACACATTTGACTCACGCTTAAAAGATTATGTTTCATATCTTCTACTAGTAGAACATTTTCTACCTTTTCATTCTTGGTCCCAATTCAGAATGTTCCTTTTCCAATGATTTTGGATGAATCATCATTTCCAAAGGAGACTGATCCATCTCTTTCTTTTCGTAATGTAAGACACTTGTCTCTATCACCTGTCATGTGTTTTGAACATCCACTGTCAACATACCAACCACGTTTCTTCTGTTTATCTTGTAGAGCGACTGTGCATTCTTCATTGCTATACTAATCTTGCTTTCTTATCGATGTCATTTTCTGAGGTTCTTGTTTGTGACCCTGTTGATGTTTTTTAGGAGGGATTTCCATTCTACAATTTTTGGCCATGTGTCCAAAATTGTTACATTTGTAACATTCCACTTCAGTGCTCAAGGATTCAAACCTGTTGTAACTTCTTCTCTATGTTTCACTAGGTCTTCTTGAATAACCCCCTTTTGTATGGCTCTCAAAGTAGTTATTGTTCCTATTGTTAGCTCTGCAATTTACAGCTTTATGTACAAAATTATTACAAGAATAACATAAACCAAAAAATATAGTTTGATACCTGGTAGTTGAAGGTCTTATGAAAGGAGGTGCTCTTATGAATCCTTCTTCTTCTTGAGGCATGTCTATATGTTGTTGATTCTGAAATATGAATCTTCTCGATGGAGGAGTGTCCCTGTAATCTTCCTTGTATATCTTTTTATCCCCTTTGATTGTTTCTGCATAACTTTTTGGATTTGTTTCTTTCTCTGTTGTTTTGGAGCTTGATCCCTTTTCTGTCTGATTATATCCAAGTCTAGACTTGTCAAGATAAGATTTTTTACTGTTGATAATGTCATCCAAAACTTTTGAGCTATTCTGCATATTTTTCTTTTGAATATCCTTTATTAGTGTGACAATCTCTTCTTCTAGGTTTCCAATGATCATGTCCTTTCCTTCTAGCTATTATTTGAGTACTTATTTAATTGTTTTATATTCTTCTATTTGAACCTTCAATTTTGTGATCATTTGTTCTAGTTCTTGAGTGTCTTTTTTCTTATCTAGTTCTGCTTTTAGTTTCTTGTTTTTCTTGTTTTCTCTTTTGATAACTTCTATGGAACTCATTAATTCTTTTCGGAAGTCAACTTCTTCCTCTTCAATTTCCTCTTCACATGATTCTTCATATTCTTCTTTGGAGTCTTCTTTATCAGAGTCTTCTACTACCATGAATAGAACTCTCCCTGTTTCACTGTCACTGACTTCATCTTCATCTGATGATGAGATGTCTTCTTTGTTGCAAATTTTTTTCTTGAAAACTTTCTTTCTAGTTCTTTTACCTTTACATGTTTGTTTGCCTTTTGAGTAACCTTCATCATTTCTCTTTTTCTTATGAGGACATTTTTTAGCAAAATGACCAATACCATCACAATTAAAACAAATTAAAGGAAGTTTACCTCTATACCTATCGTTGGTTTCCTTGTTCATACTTTTGACGAAGTTGGCCACTTCCTCATCATCTTCCGAGACGTTGTTGCTGCTGCTATATTCTTCTTGTTCCTTTTTCTTTTTCTTTGATTTTTTGGATTCTTTGAAGGCAACTTATTTTACATCTAGATTTTCCTGTTCATTTCTCATCTCATATGCTGTGAATATTCAATGCAGTTCGTACATGCTTATTGATTTTAGATCCGATCTTTATTCTAGTGTTGATATCTTAGGGTTGAATCTCATAAGAAGAGATCTTAGTACCTTTTGAACAATTTCATCATCCAAATATTATTTGTAGCTCTGTAATAGACCTGGTGTATATGATCACATTCCTGCAAACCTTCCTTAACTTTAAAAACAAGAGACTAACATTTTCATCAAACTTTTCTTTAGTCTCACATGCCTAGTTTTGGATTAGTCAACAACTCTAACTTGAAGTAATCATAACTTTGAACCTATAATGTATAAAGATATTAAATGGATACACAATGTCTTTAGTGTGTTTAATAAAATTCCTCCAAGTTTCACTACTTGGAACCTCTCAGAAAAGGAGTTATAGCAAAACTCGCATACCTTGCTGAATTCTAGCTTATTCTAGAGAGCGACATTGTAGAGAGTTCCCCGCACAAAAGATTTGATGAAATGATCTGAAACTATTACAAAGAATACTACAGACTGTAACCTAACCAAAAAAAATTGTCTCACTAAATTTGGATCTGTTATTAAGAAGTTATGATGTTTTTACCCAAAACACCTGATTTTGACTAGTTTCAGGACTGGCCACAAACCCTATTTTCCATGGCATGTAACTCCCAAAATACAATGACCCAGAAGATGAATTTTTTTCCACAGATACTTGGATATGTTTTATCACTTGAATATCCATTTCATGGTATGAATCATTATTGTTACACATCAATATTACTCGATTTGATAAGTGTCACATGTTCCTCTCAACTGTCGTAAGTGTCGCATGTTCCTCGCAACTGTCACATGTGTCGCATGTTGTTCACAAGTGTCGCAAACATAAAACAAATCATACTTCCATGATGAAGACACCAAGGAGACACTTATAATACCTCATACACTTGAGTTAGAGGAAGGATAATGATCAAATGAAGTCAAGAATCTTTTGCAACCTGAAAGGATCTCTAAAACTAGGGTTTTGAGGGAGAGCGCTCCCCTATGGCACCATTAGGAGCGTTGGCACTCCCCCACAAGGTACTGGGGAGAGGTATAACACCAAATCACCCCTTTGAAGGAGTGCTACCCATATTTGAAGTGTTGGCGCTCCCCTTGAGCCTCCTAGGGAGCGCTATAGCACCCTGATGCCCCTTTTGAGGGAGCACTGTCTAATCTGGGCAGTGGTTGATTTGTTGAGAAGAATAAGGGGAGGATATTTCAAGTTTGGAAGGAAGTTGCATTTGAATTCTTGGTTCAATAAGAATATCCTTGATCTAAGGAGGGAATTCCTCAAACTAACCTAAAGATACCTCAAGAGGTTAAGCCTCTCTTAACCTATATAAGAAGGCTCTATGATGGTAAAAAGGAGGAAGAATTGCAAGAAAGAAACCTATGATCTCATAGGAAAAACACGGTGAACTGGAGGAGAGTAATCAGTGAAGATGCTGTCATCCGAATCATGGACCTTTTGAGCAAGGGTTGGACAAAGGGGACTTGACGAAGTTGTCGCATTCACATCTACGACTGCAAGCTACTTCTGGCATTGTTCTCATTAATATGACACGCTTGGTCTGTTTCTTTCTAGTTTGTGTCTGATCTTACATGAACTTATATCTGATAGATAGATCTATTTTCAAGCTAATATCAATAGAATAGGAAGTGGTCGTACTGTTGTTTGTCTACAGGGCTCATCGAGGAGCGAAAGATTGGAGCTCAACTCAGAGCGTGCAAGGAAAAACGTCGATAAAAATGTACTTATGTTCTCCTTCCTCCTCATGCATTAGTTTGTATAGATCTGAAAGGAAGTCAATGTCCACATTAAGCACTTTCTGTCTTAGAGTTAAGAGTCTATCTCTTTGAGGCAATCTACCTGTTCGCAGGGAGATTTTCCTACAACAGAAACTGGCGACTCCACTGGGGAATCCTCAAATCGAAACCTTTTTGTTTTGATTTATCCTCATTGATCTTGTATTACCCCTTGATTGTTTTCAGACCCGGTTCACCCCTTTTTGATTGATTTCACAAGTTGATTGACTCCCTACCCCATTACACTCAGCTTGATTGTCGAGACTAGACTGCAAATTTTGGATTTTTTGACACTTTTAGGAGATTTTTGAACCTGGTGCCCCTGTGCCTGTGTTAACAGAGTGCCAACACTCCCTGAGTGCCTTACACAGAGTGCTATAATGATCCTTTCCCTTTACAACAGAGTGCCAACCCTCTTTTGGCCAAAAAAATTTCCAGAATTGCTCTTTCCAGGGTCTAATCTTTGTGTTTCACCTGCTGAGCCTCTCTGTGAGTCAATGCTTCTTCCCTTTCAACTTTGACATCTTTATTTCTGAGGAATAAACACCTTTCTGTTTATATTTTTTAGCTTTCTTCATTGTTGTTGAGTTTTTCTACTGATTGGGAGTTTCAAACCAATGCATTTTTGTTCTCTCCTTTTTGACTGAGTGAGAAACTCTAGTGAAGAACATCAAAAGTCTACGAATCTCTTCATTTGGTTTTAGTTGAGGTCATTGTTCTTCGACATATCTTTTGGTGTGAAGTTCTTTATTTTTCTTTGTTTTTTCCTTTTCTTTTGCTTCTTGTTTTTGATCGCAACAAGAGGGTGTATTGTTTGTATGAAACCTGCTTGTGTTTCTTTGAGTTTCCTTGATCCAAAAGGATAATTGGCAGGAGAAGTGTTGTTTCGAATTAATCATTATTCACATAAAAACAATAAAGAGACATATTCATGATTGATTTTTCATATTAGAAGGTATTTTCAAAAAGTTTTAGCGCCACATCGGATTTGATTGAAGAAAATTTGTTTGAGGACATTCCTTATTAGTGCTTGTTAGTGAAAAGAACTCTCTCTCTCTCCCTTAGATAGATCTTCATCGAAAAGAAATGAATGCTTATCATATTTGATGCATTTTTTGGAGACTGAGTCATAATTCCATCCATTTCACTTCCATGCACCCCTTTTTGAGTAAAGAACAACTATAAAATGAACGCTAATTACAAACTATTTAGAACATTTTCTTTTCTAGGATCCTCCACCAACAGTAGACTAGGACTAGTACTTTGGATTAGGCTGTGAGAATAACTCTCCAAAGTTTCCAAAACAAACATTAGCATCCTGAGTTAGGGAGAGTCAAATCCAATTGTCGTATAAGTCTGCCTGAGATCCCCCTCTCACACAGGGGTTATGCACGAGGTCGCATTCGGGAGAGCTACAGAGATAATCCCTCTGTGGTTTGACTGATTGTAGTGGTCAGATCATATTATGGGGATCGATTAAAGGGAAATCCACAATCACTGAGTGGAATCCTTTCAAGTTGATTTCGGGCTAGATACCCTTCCCGTACGTTCGGACTGGACTGTCGATTGTTCCCGCCCAGGGGATGACTGCGAGTTGGTAACTTTAGTGGCCATAATCTTTAGGGTCTTACACAAGGTGACAGTGAAGGGAATTCTCACTGTACCTGGAGCATACATTGGTCAAACTCACTCGAGCTCCTTGGAAGGTAAATCCACAATTACTACGTGGAATCTTGCACCAAGGCGTAAGTCCGTTAAGCAAGTCTCCATTGTAACTGTTCCACTGTATCCCCGCCCCTTCTTGACTTGATCACGTGACGTTGGATTTCATCACCAACTAGTACGGTCATCGAGAGAAGGTCATGTTTGCTTGGTTGTGATTCTTAGATTCTATTAGCATATGCTTTTTCTTTTCGGTAGTTGGCCATAGATATTTTTTGCCGACTCTTTTTCGCCAACATTGACCCTCCATGTCGTTCGTGGAGGCTATAGGGACTTCCTCCAGAAAATATGGAAGGGAACACCCCTTTACCCCCTCATTCTATGGAGGAATATGCTCAACAGAGCGAGGTTCAAGACACTACAACTTCCCAAGAAGAAGTTCCCACTCCTTTAGAGAAATTTGGAATTGTTTCAAAGTCTCTGGAAGCTTTCTGCATTCCGGAGGGATATGAGCGACACATTCTCCAACTGAATTCAGTCGGTGAATTTGTCATCGTCAATCATTATGACATTTCGACTGGGTATCATTCAAACCATTTAGCCGATGACCCCTTTTGGACCACAAACATTGTTCAAAGTCCGTCGCGCATGGTGCAGGATCTTTATGGATCAGGGATGGGTTTTGACGCACCTATCACCTACACCATACCCTTAAATCATTTTACCGGTACTACCATATCTTCAGCCACACCGTCCGTTGGTCCGAACACATCATCCATTGGCCCAAGGTATACCTTTTCTCTCCAGACGGCCCATTCTACAATGGTCCCTCACATTCCGACTATTCCTGCTGGTAATGTGGTGGTTAGCCAAGTTGCAATCGACACACCTGTAACACCTAGACCCTCATCATCACTCCCTTTTGGGTACAGAGCACTGAATTCCTCCACTGCCACTACTACCCAAGTTATGCCGGGAAGTTCCATACCTATCCAACAACTTGGAGGGGCCAGTCTTGGTGGTCCTAATTCGTTCAGTAGTACCGGTTAGTCATTTATGTCTGGTTCTCAAATTCTGGGAACTCTACCGCAAGCTGGGGGGCATTCTCCCATCGGAGGACAACTTCCATTTGGAGGGCATCCTCATGCTGGGGGGCATCCTCAATCCGGAGCTTACCATCAACCGTATGGACCAAATGTGTCTACCACACCCAATCCGTGGAACATCCCTTTTCCAGGAAATCCACAGTTCTCAGGGGGACACAATCCTCAATCTCCACAACAACCTCCTTATGGAAAAACGCCAAACCTAGCTTATAATCCTGAAAACCCATCCGGTTATCCTCCGCTCACACATGTTTCTCAAAACACCTCAAATCCTGTGTACCCCGGTCAAGACCAACCTTATACAAGAGGGCCCACTAGTTACAATTATCCGCATAACCCAGTGTATGGCCCTACTGGTGTCCCTATGCCACACCAGCATTACCCACAGGTTAACCAACAATTAACTTTCCTAGCAACCCTGAACCTTCCAGACTTGTCTCGGTTAACGAATGATCCTATTTTTCATTCTCTAGTTTGGCCAGCTATTCCAGCTAAACTTCCTTCTGACATCCCAAAATTCGATGGAAAGTCCGGAGAAGACCTAAACAACCACGTGATGAATTTCCATTTGTGGTGTTCATCCAACTCCCTCATGGATGATTCTATACGTTTGCGTCTTTTTCAACTAACACTTACGGGCTCTTCAACAAAATGGTATATTGAATTACCACGTGCTTCTTTTCACGATTTCAACTCCCTTGCCATGTCCTTCCTCACACACTTCCAACTACCCATTTGATACAAGACGGGTACTGAACTATTGACCTCCCTTCATCAAACAACTTCCGTACATATCTTCGATCATATTCATGAATGGAGACGACGAAGAAGGCTAATCAAAGTCGTCATTCCTGACCAATTATTAGCAGAATAGTTCACCAAATCACTGTTACCCCAGATCGCTCGTGATGTTTCCATGGGTGGTGTAGTCACCGAGGAAGAAGTTATTGCCTAAGCTCAGTACTTAGACTTAGTTTATTCACAGTCTGGCACTCTGTATGAGTTCATACCAAATGCTACCTGTGCCACTAATGATCCATCAAAACCATCGTCTACCTCGCACGTGGATGGAGTTATTGGCTCCATCAAGACCCAATCTACTTCCCAGTTGACTGGAACAATCTAGCGGTCCACTCCGGTGCTTACTCCTAGTTTAACTACACCCTCTTCTACCCCCCCTCAAACTCAGGTCTCTAAGGTGAATGCGGTCCAATCAACCCCTTCACAACAGCTTGGGGGCAAGAAGAAAGCAATAAATAAACCAAAGAAAAACAACAACAACGAACAACCAAAAAATCAACCGCAAACCCCTGCTGCTGGGAAACAACCACAACAGAAACCAAAATTCCCATGTCTCATTTGTGGTGATGATCACTACACCTGAGACTGTCCACATCACGATGAAGTGGCCAAGATCTTTAAGGGAAATTCACAACCCGCTGTGCTTACTCAGCCTTTCCCACAACAATAATCTTCGGTTGCTCAGACCCCCACTCCAGGGGGCAGTTCCAACCAACCCCATGATGAGGCCTCGACAAGTGCCCACATTTAGATGTTTAACGGGGTTAATCTGACCACTCGCACTGCAACGTATGACACACCAGTTAAACCTGATAAGATGAAGACTACTAACAATTCTTCGCCAGACCCGTTACCATCTTCCGTTAGTCCTCTGTCTGCTAGCCCTCCATCCGAGCCACTTCAGATTGAGAAACCTTCATTTGACTCCATTTTACACCCTCCTAAGAGCACTATCCAGAAATCTACCTTTAATCCTAGTTCACGGGCTGCCGAAAACTACAACATTGTTCAAGATTTGGCTCAAGCACCGTGTGCTATGTCCACTTTAGAAGTTATACAACACTGTCCTAGCCAACGTAGAATGCTCTTAGCTACCATCGGTGCTTTTGATCCTGAGTCATCAAACAACCTCATGTTTAATCTGGATGATCATCAACCCCGACTCTCTCACCAACTAACTTTCCAGATCGATGTTGTTGTTCACAATCAACAAATCCACTGAACTATCTTGGATGAGGGAGCCTCTACTTGTGTCACGTCTTTAGATTGTTGGAAAGGCTTAAAATCACCTTCCCTTAACAAATCCCCTACGATGTTACATGCTTTTGATGGGCGAGGTTTTCATCCACACAGACTTTTACAATCCTTAGCTGTTCAGTTGGGCGGAAAAACTGTTACCATTGATGTAAAGGTGGTCGATTCCCCCCTTGATTACAACCTACTACTTGGAAGAATTTGGTTCTACGCTATGACTGTCGTCACCTCGTCGGTGTGTACAATTCCCCCATCAAGGCAAAATTGTCACTATCGATCAACTTGATTTCTATACACCCGACGCTCGCATCCCTGTCACCAACAACATTCCCTTTTTGTGAGACCACCCAGTTACGTATGAAAGCGTTGGTGTTGTCTTATTGAAAGATTCTAGCCTTATGGGTACCTTCCCTACACCACTTCCACCCACCACACATCATATTGCCACCGTCAATATGATTTCGACTATGCCTTATCAATCTTTGGAATCATCTGATCCTTGGATTGTACCTAGTCCTATGGAATTCGATGTGCTCGGTGACACTATGCCACTTAGCCTAGTCGAGGTCGCATACGTAGCTATTCAATCCACCTCTCCCTCTCCGGACAACCCACATTTATTGGCACCTGATGCCTACTCGATGCCCTCATGGTTGGATTCCCTATCATACGCAATTGATTACATTTCCAAAATATTCCCTTCCGACGAATCTATAATGGAAATGCTTAGTATTGACGATGTACCTTGGGATGATAACCATCGTCGATCCTCTTTTCTTCCGCCTTTGGAATAAAGTCACCAAGACATACACTCTGTCTTCCCTCCCGATGTTACCGATTCTCCGCAATCTCCCATCCTCACACAAGATAATATTTCTGAGGGGAATATGGGTAACATCTCTGCTACAATCGTTATTGATATATCGATCAAATAAGGTGTCGTGGAAAACATTAACCTTGGTGCTAATTTCACACCCAAAGAAGTGATCTCTTACACCGCTCTGTTTAAAGAATTATGCGATGTCTTCGCTTGGAGATACGAGGAAATGAAAGGTATCGACCCTTCGATCTTCATGCATGAAATAAAGACTTACCCTGGTGTGAAACCTGTTCAACAAAAACTCCGCCCAGTTCATCCCAAGAAAATCGCAGCTATAAAGGCAGAAGTTGAGAAACTTCTAAAATCTGGCTTTATCTATCCTGTCCCTTTGACAAAATGGGTCTCCAACCTTGTTTCGGTTTCCAAAAAAAAAGGAACCATCCGTGTTTGTGTTGACTATTGGGATCTCAACAATGCTTGTCCAAAGGACAACTACCCTATGCCCTTCATCGACCAAATCATCGATAATTGCGCTGGGAGCTGTTGACGGGCGAAAATGAACGCTCATCAACTGGAGGAATGGATCTGGTCCGGGGTTGTCTAAATAACCCAAGCCATTTGGGATGATCCACCCCGACGGGTTTAGCGGCTCCGTTGTTCGATCTAAGTCCTAAGAAAAATGAAAGAAAACTGACTAAAGGAACTAATCTAAATCAAAACAACAATTAAAGCAAACTAATAAACAAATATGAAATATATATATATATACAGTCTACTGTCTAATATTATACAATAATAATTCCATGAAATCAAATGCTCAGCTATCGACACAGTTAGATATTAATCACAAATGTACAATATTTACAGATTACATATTTTAAATGAAAACTTGCTAAAATCATTTGTAAACTGTCCTATGACAGCAAAACTATTGTTTTTGAATTTTATAATTTTATGAAACAAAAATAAAATGAAAACTATCTAAGCTGAGCAATTAAAATAATAATCCTAACTATAAATCTAAACTATATGTATCTATCTAAACTTCTTAAATAACATTAATAAACTAACCTGTAATAACGCTTTCCAATTTGTCCAGTGCAAAGTATCAGATTCAGTTGTTCGATGGGAGGAAACCCGCACCATATTTTCCACAATCTTCTTGTAAACAGGAAGCAACAATGTTCTTTTGAATATCAATGACAGAACAAACAAGACATAAAACGAAATCAATCTTATAATTTACAAACCATCACAATTAGATAACCCGTATGCGAAGATTTGTACAAAATGATTCCTTTAACGAAGAAGATAAACCTTTATTCATTAAATCAAAATAGAGTAATTGCTATATTAAAATTGAGATACATAAGACATGGACATAATTTAAATCACAACGCATTAACCTGTAATAAGTCTTGATATCTAAAGTAGTCAATGACTTCATCACAAATTAAAATGCACAAAACCAGAATGAAAGTATGATAAATTGAAAGCTAAAGTTGTTACAAAAGATCCACTTCCATTCGAGTTTGTATCATCATAAATACATAGTCTTGTTCTCCCACCAGTCGATGGGTTCATTACAAAAATTAATGAATATATAAAGGCCACAGGGTAAAACATCCCTGTGAAAATTATCAAAAGCAGTTTACAAAAAATCTGGGAGTAATCTCCCAAGTCTCTATTTCTGACTTAAGCTAACAACTTAAAATAAAACTATATCACAAAAAGCATCCTCTAAATTGCCACAACGTGTCCAATTTTTCATTGAAATTCGCAGGTACCTGTAGGTGGATAAGAATAAAGACGTTTAGATAATGTTTTATTGGTAAAATTAACAAAAATCTAAATTTTTAGACCAGCTACAGAATCTCACGATTCTGTAGCTGGTCTAATTTGCAAACAGAACCGTTGTAAATCAATCAAATGATAACATAAATATATTCAACCTATTGAACCAAATATTTAATTACTAATTCCAAACAAAGCGAATCATTCATGCCAGAAAAAACCAAAACTTGTATGCAAATTGAAACAAACGAAATCGTGATCAATTAACCGAATGGTAACAGGGATATATGGAATCTGTCAAACACTTTTTATTACCAATTTGGAGCAGACAGAATCATTTTGATAATTCGAAACCAATTTTTGAATCAATATGAATTGAAACACACTATAACTGATCAAGAAAATCTTTCATATTCTTTCAATACAAACGCAATATTTCATGTCGACTCAGAACTTAACAAAATCATTTTTAAATCCAACACTAACAGAGTCATTTTTTCGAATCAATAGATTACATTGTATTTATCAAACCAATCTTTGATATTAATGCATCGCATACATAAAACACTATGCTAATTCAAACATACAGAATCATTTCAAAATCAAACCAAACATAAACGAATCGAGCCAACTCAGAGCCGACACAATCCTTATGCTAATGAAAAATCGTATCAATCAAAACATAGATGTGTCCGAGTTTAGCAAACAAATCTTCTGTACAGATCGAATGCAATCATAATCCAAAATGAAAATAATCATTCAAAACAAAACAAAATCGTTTCTTGAATCTATTCGAACAGAACTAAACGAAGGCAAACCCAATCGGTCATACTAATTCAAACCAACTCATAAAACAAAATCGATGTTGAAATGCATACCTGGGTAGTAAGAAAATGATTCGATCATGATAACTTTGAATTGACAAAGGCTGTTGTTGCCTCGACATTTCTGAAGACAATTGAACCAGTGGTTTTTTGTTTCTTCTCGTTGGCTTGTAGCCTATTGTTCTCCCTTGATAGCACAACAACTCGTTCCTCTAATGATTTAATCTTAGATTGCAACAAGGGAACATCTGTGTAGTAACATTCAAGCCAGGAATTACATTCGGTACACAGTGATTGATCGGGCTTTGGCATCACAGGCAAGGGTTCTTTCAAGTTACCAGGGGTGTCACTGTGAAGCTTAATTCCCGAGAATTTAGGATCGTTCTTGAGGCACGGAGTTAAGTTGGAGACATAGTCATAGGGTTCCATAGAGCAGAGGCCATGAGAGTAAGGGTATTCCTCGGCTAGGAAACGTTCAATCTCAAAGTCTGAATCCTCGCTCAAGACGATAGGTTTTTTATCAGTGCTCTGCTTGGGCTTGTTCCGAGCACATCTCGATATCCATCGTGCATTTTTCTTTCCCCTACTGTTGAAACTAGTATCACCTTTGCCTTTCCTCCTTACAGGCCTCTTGACGGCCTTAGTATTGTCTTTAGCACATGGGTCAGCCATGGTATCGGGTAGGTCAAAGTTGGGGCAATTCGAGGGTTTGACAGGGGGTAAAAGGATAGGAGGTGGCACGGATAGCTCAAACAGTGTTTCAGTGACCACAGACTTATCCATTAGAACACACTTGGGGGTGGAAAAACCATTCCTTGATAGGAAAGCTTGCCAATAGTCACCACTGGGCTTCAAATGGTGAACGATAATGACTTTGATCAAGCAGTGATGGAAAAGGCTGCTATCAGCCTTCTCATGCTTAAAACGTTTGGACATTTTGTAGAGACTACGTAGGAGATAGTGGGGCATGTTCAAAGGGTAGTCTATAAAGTTCATCAATAACCGAAGATGATACAGAAATACCAAACCATAACGACCTTCGCAATTCACAATCTGCTTAACAATTGCCAATAGATCATGCCACCTGGGTTTGAGGGCAGCTACAGGCATACCTCTATCACAACTAACAATCTTTCTTGATGTGAATAGGAGCGGCCACGACACCTCTTCCACTTTGGAGTTCTTAAACCACCTTTGCCCTCTAGCTGGTAAGCCTGTAGCTGAGCTGAGGAATTCCTCATTTAGCTTGAGTTGGATATCTCTGACCTTATCCCTGCATCCATCAAACGTGAGGGAGAACTGTTGGGATACCGAAAGGTTGAAACCCTCAAATATTTGGATAAAACCTAACTAGCCACTATTTTCCAAATCCTCATGAGCATTGTCGAATAGCATGAGTTTTTGGCTTCCATTAGGCTCTATGCGCACCATAGGTGCCATAGGTGTTATCACTGAAATTTCGTCCGCACAGGGCGACAAGAACTCCACATCGTCAAACACAGAAAAACAGTCATTCATGGCACAAGGTTAATTCCACAGCACAACAAAAGGGGGTCAAAACTATACAAAATGGCCAAAAAATTACAAGGCTCTTTGCACCCACTGGGCCCGCGCACGCGCGCGCGTAACATCTTCGTACCTGGAGCACATATGTGCGGATGTGGGGTGAAAAACCCGCGCGCCTACCAAACGACGCATTTATGAAACTGGTCGGCCTCCCAACCACTAATGGATTGGCTCCCAAGTCGATTTGACACCAAATCCGAGCTCAATCTGCGTGGGGAGGCTGGTCAAAGACCTAATTGTGCCCTAAAGAGCCCCTTTTCACATTCAAAAGAGGTTGCCTAATAACCCAATGCTTGGCTATAAAAATCCATGAATGACCACCATTTCTTCAAGGAATTCTTCATATTGTTATGCTGCTGAGATTGCTAGAGACCCCTTCTTTGGCAACCCACATTGTAAGCTGCATTTCATAAGCTATTCACCCCTCACTTGAGTGAATAAGCTTGGAGTTCTTTCACCCACATTTCATCTTTTCTTTGTAAGGAGAGCAATCAATTGAGGGCCTCAAGAGCCTTCCATTGGAGAGGGAAGGGACCCAAGTCCTCTTTCTCCATTGTGTATCTTTGGATTTCATCAATCAGACCAACTTATACATTGGTGATATTGGTCCATTTTTATTTGTTTTTCTTTTTATTCCTATGCTCATAGTTTCATTTAGTTTTTGTTTAGTTCTTGTTAATAGCTTTATTGTTTTCTTTCTAACCTTTTACCATACAGATGTCATGACTAGCAGAGCCCAACTAGGCATGTAAGCACTCACTTTTTGCTCACACAGCAATGAGAAGAGTGCAAACAATAGGCAAGGACAAACAGTGAGCCAGGTAAACGGGCAAGGGTTTGGACATGGTAAACGCAGAATCAAAAGCTCAGGGATTTCCCCAAAACCAACAGAGGTGACCCAAGATAGAAGGCAGGCATTAATGTCTAAGTGTGCGAGGGTGGTGGAACAAAATCAACCCATGAAAAACAGTCATATCCAAGTGTACAATCGACGACGCATATGGTGATTCAAATAACCATTGGTATATGTTAAAAAAAATTCCATTCAGACAATTAATGAAATCTATGGTAAGTTGACCCAAATATTTGTGCAAGCAATAGTGTTTGCATGGTTTTAAAATCAAAACAATGTTTCAAATAAAGATTTGACAATAAAACTTATGCATTGTATGAAACTATTGAATTAAGGGTCTAATCACCATGTTAATGCGTTGTTATGAACCCATTGAATTCGATCAAAAGCAATAGAACATAAAACCACCACTGAATCAAAGACTCGATCATAATCATTCGAATACCATCATAGTCTCATCAAAATGAAATCATATTAACAACAAAAAAAAGTCAAATGAGTGAAGGTTTTGGTGTCTTGCTAACTGTGCGACCATAATTAAATTGGAAATGCAATGAACACATAGACAAGAGTTACCATAATAATCCAGTGATGATTTTAATGTCGTTGACGTGACTTCGAAATCAAAATTTTCACGCCTGCAGTCCTGAAAACGAGGACAAAGGCAGTTGTGAAAATGCGCAAGATAATCATGTTGTTTTATCCAAAAGATTGCGATGATGATCAAGGGTTCCAAAACACTTCTGTAGGCAACTTATAAGGATAGAGTAAAAATGTGAAATGGCTGCCAACAAAAGCGTAATCTTCTCTTTCATGGATGGCTTTTCTGGGTATAACCAGATTGAAATCTTACCTACTAATCAACATAAGACAACCTTTATCTGCCGATGGGGAACTTTCGCCTATCGAAAGCTACCTTTTGGCCTCAAAAATGCTGGTGCTACTTTCCAGCAGTCCATGTCGTACGCTTTCCACGATATCAAGCATATCGCATAACCTTACCTCGACGAATTACATGCCCACTCATCCAATCGATTTGATCACGTTGATCACTTACGGGCTATTTTTCTTCGATGTCGGTTCTACCGTATTTGCTTGAACCCACATAAGTGTATTTTTGCTGTTGAATCTGGTCGACTCCTCGGTTTCATTGTCTCTAAAGACGGGATTAGGGTGTATCCCTTAAACATTAAGGCCATTCTGGCCTTACCCCCACCTAGCAATTTAACCCAACTCCAAAGTTTGCAAGGCAAAGAAAACTTCCTTCACCATTTCATCTGTAACTACGCTGAGATAACTAAAGGATTCATGCGGTTGCTGCAGAAAAACACCCCTTTCATCTGGGATGACATCGCTCAATGGTCATTTGATTCTCTCAAGAACGCCTTGATCCACACACCTTTGTTTCATCCTCCGGAGTTTACAAAGGGCTACATCCTTTACTTAGCCGCCTCCACTTCCACTATTGCAATGGTGTTAGTTCAGGAGGACCCCAACGGTGAAGAACATGTGATTTATTACCTGAGAAAGAGTCTATCTGGACCCGAACTCTGATATTCACATGTAGAGAAACTGGCTCTGGCAACCATCATCGTTTTCCAGAGATTCCGCCATTACATCTTATTACGCACCACCACGGTGATTGCGGACTCCAACCCTATGTACCACGTCTTGACATGTCAAGTACTTGGGGGCAAGTATTCTAAATGGATCGTCATTCTTCAGGAGTTCGATCTTGAATTTATGAAGTCCAAAGCCAAAAAGTCACTGGTGTTTGCGAAGCTCATCTGCGATCTGTAATGTCCCCACTTTGGGACATCATCATAGGGCAGAGATTTATGATGACCAGAGTAGCCAGATGGGTACTATAGAGAGTACAGGGGTATTTGAGAGGCATTGTGGGGTCCATCTTGCATTGATGATCATATTCCATAATTATGAGCCATTTCACGTAGGTTGGCTTTGGTTTCGTTGCATTCCAATGATTTCCATGATTTTGACTATTTTGAGCTATAAGTCAATGGAATTCACTAAAGAGGTCATTTTGGGCACATTACTTGGAGGAACCTCTCAGTGTAATAGCTCATTAGAATTGGGAGGAGCAACACTATAGGATGGGATGGATAGAAGTGACTTTCAGTGGCCATGGAAGCCACAAGGAAAGATAAGGAGATTTTCAAAGGTAAAAAGGTTAATTAATTAATTAAAGTGATTTAATTAATTAATTAAATATTAATAAAATGAAAGTCACTTTGGAGGGACAAGGTGAGACAAAAAGTATAAAGGAAAGGCAAGGGCCCCTTCTCATTCATTCATGTATGATCTTATTTTCATTTCTGGCTTCTAGCTAGTGAGCCCAATATTGGGGGTTTTGAGGGTTTTGACATAACAAACCCTAGAGGACGATTTGGTGGTGAAAGATTCCACCTATCTTGTCCCAAGATTAGTCTCAGAGATGAAATACTCTCCCACACCATTCTAGTTCCAGATCTACTCAGTTACAGGAGGATTCTACATCAGTTTCATGTGCAGATAGAGAGAGGGCGCACCAATTGAGGGATTCTGGCAAGAGTGGCACACCATCTTTGGAGAGAGATTCGTTGTAGGAGATTGGCAGGGCCGTTGAGGATTCTATCACTTGGGTTTTCATTGCAGGGCCTTGGACATCAGATCTAGTGCATTCTAATATAGGTTTATGGCTCAGATTATTTCTTGAGCAATAGGGCGAATTGAAGAGAAGGAGGGCGTTTTTGAGATCCAGATCTAGTTCGTTTGGAGGGGTTACACTTCAAATATGACCCTGATACTTTACCTAGTGACTTGCAGTGTTCCGATCTATATTTCTGGAGAGTTTCAGAGCATTTGGATGCCTTCTTCATCAGGGCCAAATTATCTAAGGTTTTAGTCATCCAGTGGGGCGTACCATTCAGTGGGGGATTTCAGATCTACAGAGATTGAGAGGGATCTTGGAGATTTGGTCACCTGGGTTGTTCTTACCATCACCCAATCTATCAGTTGGAATATTTATTAGGGTGATTGGACACTTTTGGCAGCAGGGCCGAGTTATCTAGGGTTTCAGTCATCCAGTGGGGTGCACCATTCAGTGGGGGATTTCAGATCTATAGAGATTGAGAGGGATCTTGGAGATTCGGTCACCTGGGTTGTTCTTACCATCACCCGATCTATCAGTTGGCATGTTTAGTAGGGTGATTGGACACTTTTGGCAGCAGGTCCGAGTTATTGAGGGTTTTAGCCTTCTATTGGAGCGTGGCATTCTTCAGCTGGAGAGTTTGGCATTCAAATCTGCTTGTATTCATCTTCATTTCTCATTCATCCTTTGGAGGCATATTTTGTATTAGAGGGAGCATTTTGTAGTAGCTCTTATCTATTGTCTATCTTCTTGGCCATCTATTGAGCATTCCAGATCGACATCTTCATTGTAGCAGGTTTCTCTATTTTATGAATAAAGAAGAATTGAGATGTTTTGGCTTGTCTATCTTATTGCATATGGTTGAGGTATGTTCCATGGTTATCTCTTTCTGTTATTTGCTGCATACACACATATAAACACATCTAAAAGGTAGATCAACAAAGTGTTTGACGGAATACCACAACCACAAAAAGTTTTTAAAAATACACCAAAATAGTGATGATCCTTGCATAATGGCTTGGGATCATTACCGTGGTATCATAGCTTAAATCCTGCAAACCTGAGGGGTCTTTCATAGGGATAAATGGATTTTTGGAAGGAAATGGAGATTGTTAACATGATTGAGGAGTGTGAGAGGGAATATGAAACCATCAATAATTTCAGAGGGATCATAACATTCCAATGGTTCCTATCCTATAAAAATCCTAGTTGGAACAAGAAGAAGATTGCATGTTGGCTCAAGAAGAGGGAGGAAATCAGAGCAGCCCTTTGGGGTAACCCCACACCCATTAGGAGCACGCAGATTTGCTACAGTTGCAAGGTGCCTTGGGAACCATATCATAGGTGTAGGGGTAAGGGTAAGAAGCACATTATTGAGGCATGCCATGAGAGTGATCATGGGGTGTGTGTGGATGGAGCGACAGATGTTGATTCAGAGCAGTCGGATGATGACAGTGACTCTTGCACAGGGGCTAGTGATAGTGACTCTACCTCAGAGGATAGTGATGATGACTCTTGCATAGGGGCTAGTGATGCTTGCACGCTTGAGGAGGATGATGACCCTTGTGTAGTGGATAGGCAGTTGGATGGACAGGACGATGGCACTAGTGTCTCAGCAGACACATCACATACCATTGATGACCTTACGCCTCAACAAAGTGGTGACACTAGTGAGGAGTCACACGTGGTAGCACTTAGAGATGATGAGCTACCTATGAGGGTCGTGACACATCTGACACCTGTTCAGACACCCATGATAGCCACGTCACATGAGGAGATCAGTGGCATGTCAGGTATGATGGATGAGCCTAGTGTGAGGGATGCACACCATGGACAGGTAGACCCACATATCCAGGAGGAGGTACAAGACATACATGCAGTTGACCCCACACATATAGGTCAGTCAGAGGAGATGGAGTCACAACTATTGGAGACTCCAGTGGTTGAGCAGATGGTAGAGGTTGATAGGTGGATGGAGCACTTACTTCCAGGATCAGATTGCATGGATGAGGATGCACTCTTTGGCAGTCAGGATGACGATAACACGTTTCTAGATACAGCTATATGGGATCCAGGTGCAAATGATAGTAGCAGGTTGAGTGCACAGGAGAATACAACTGCTCATACAGGATACAGTGTGAGTTAGGGGGAGATGTCATCTAGTGATGGGATGCAGTGGCATACAAGAGTACCTAGTGGCATAGTAGACAACAGGCAATTCATCACTTTATCTTCTGCAGAGAGTGTTGTTAGTGATGGCACTAGCAGTGAGAGGCATGAGGGGGTACCGCAGCATGACTATGATCAGGAGTCACACCACTTAGCAGCACAGTTGGGAGATAGTGAGGCTATGATCAGGGAATCCACTAGACATATTGATGACATGCATGTAGTGATGGCAGATTACGGTTGGAGAGCATCAGTGGAAAAGGGTAGCTTAGATGGAGGATTTTCCATGGATGATTTTCACACTCTCCGGGAGAGAGTGTCTATGATGAGGACTGACTACCAGCAGTTGTTGACAGACACAGACTACCTACTGGGGATTGGCGAGTTGTATCATAGGGACCTGAGGGGGCAGGAGTTGGAGGTAGACCGAATCACTCGAGAGTTGGAGAGCACTCGAGGATTCTTGAGAGGCACACAGACCGCTCTTCAAGTATCAGAGTCTATATCAGATGGGTCTTTTGAGGAGATTCGTCAGAGATCCACTTCATCTTTCTTAGTGGACAGTCAGATATATCGGTCAGTCACATTGACAGAGGATGTTGATGATCTAGCAGAGGAGCACCAGTCGATGGGGGACACTTCCATTTGTGTCTTGGGAGTGGTTGATCTCCATATAGAGATTGATCCAGCTGTACACCCAGGATCTATGATGCAGCATGAGTTTGCGGGAGATGACATGAGTATGCCAGAGCATATCGTGATGAGTGATATCTCACAGAGAGATGTCGAGGTGTATGGTGGCATTCAGAGGGGTATAGTGCCTTGCAGGGAGGAGACACACTCAGAGGAGTATGTAGATGTTACTCCTCTGCAACAACACATAGTTGTGGAAGATCACCTTCACCATTTCAGTAGTTGCATGGTAGATGAGAGGTGGAGGTTGGTTGACCAGCAGTCAGAGGGGTTACTTCTGGTTGTACTGGATGGTTGGGACTCGGTGATGACCATAGGAGAGAATCTTTCATGGATACCTATGGATGAGCTTCTGGTCAAATCATTGGGATTGACCAAAGCATGTGACACCTCCAAGTCCTACAGTCAACTGCAGATGTTTCTATTAGCCCGTCCTGACACTTTTATCATAGACATCAACATGAGGAGGGATAGGCCATGGCTGGGAGCATGGAGAGTGAGTAGGCCGAGACTATATGACAAGAGTACTTTTACGGCATACAACAGGTTAGAGGTGGACCATGTTAGACATAGAGTTGAGACTTGGTGTGTGATGGTGAGCATCATAGACCTGGTGATGACAGATGAGCGCAGTGGGCTTCCGACAGTGATCAGCCCAGCACAAGAGCAGCTAGTGGAGACTGGAAGTGATAAACTTCCAAGTTTTCCATGGGATCCGGGAGTTCACTTGGTTAGCAGTATGTTTCACTACATGACGACCCAGGTGGTGCCATAGAGCCACACACTCAACCTTGGGTTGGTTTGGAGTGGGTCGACAGGTACTTGTCCTATGGGGCGAGACCTTTTCTTCCTCTTGATCATCATGATAGGGCATGGAGAGGTTTGGACAGGTACTTCTTCTACAAAGGTGTCTAAGCCGATACAATTTCTTGGCAGCAGGTTCGGTGGTCACAGGTATTTCAGCTTGAGGATCCCGACGAGCAGGATCCTTTATGTATGCAAGGGACAGACAATCGTGGACAAATAAGTGTCGTGTTAGCAGGAGGATCGTCGACAGAGGTTAGCATGGGACCTAGGGATTGCAGGATTGAGCAGTTCATTAACTGACAGGGGAGAGTGGACCATTGCAAGGGAAAGTTATTCTAACTTTCCATTTAGCACAATGCTTAAGGGTGCCTCACGAAGATCTTGCAGTACCTCATTCTAGCATCATCATGTGCAGTTGTTGGAGACTGTGTGGATATTGGTATATATTTGGAGGATGGAATCATTCCGAGATGAGGCCATGGGTCAGGTGCTGGAGGTTCACAGGGTTGATATCTTCCAGGACTGTTCTTCACAGAGTATTGCAGTTCACTTCCTGATATGGGATCCAGGGGGTCGAGTGTGGTATTTTTCATCGTTGGATGGGTTCTACTATGTATCCCACAGGTGGACATGGGATTCTGTTATTTTACTTCGATGGATTTGGGTATTGCTTGAGGACAAGCAATTTTCTAGCAGGGAGGATTGTAATGTCCCCACTTTGGGACATCATCACAGGGCAAAGATTTATGATGAGTAGAGTAGCCAGATGGGTGCTAGAGCGAGTACAGGGGTATTTGAGAGGCATTGTGGGGTCCAACTTGCATTGATGATCATATTCCATCATTATGAGCCATTTCACATAGGTTGTCTTTGGTTTCGTTGCATTCCAACGATTTCCATGATTTTGACTATTTTGAGCTATAAGTCAATGGAATTCACTGAATAGGTCATTTTGGGCACATTACTTGGAGGAACCTCTCAATGTAATAGCTCATTGGAATTGGGAGGAGAAACACTACAGGATGGGATGGATAGAAGTGACTTTCAGTGGCCATGGAAGCCACAAGGAAAGATAAGGAGATTTTCAAAGGTAAAAAGGTTAATTAATTAATTAAAGTGATTTAATTAATTAATTAAATATTAATAAAATGAAAGTCACTTT
>ML778413.1:1159409-1184733 GCA_009831015.1 Picea engelmannii
CCAAGAGGAAGATACAATCCTCCAATATCAAGAGAGATCTGAACTCTCTATCCTTGCCCCTTCCTTCCACCCAAGAATATATGAGAGATAATAAAACTTTATTCAATTCTGGTCTGTTCAGAAGACCCAACTTGTACAACATGACCCGCGCTCAATATTTAACATCTGATTCTGAAACTTGCACACAAGCAACTACAGTCTGTACTATTTCCAATGGAAGTGGTCCCACTGCATTTGGAGTCTGTATGAAAAAGTTATGACTGTTTTACCCAGAACACTTGTTTTTGACTAGTTTCAGGACTGGTCACAAACCCTATATTCCACAGAGTGTATCTCCATAATTATAGCGAATCAAGAGATAAAATTTTTACCAGAGGTACCTTGATATGTCTTCTCACTACCATAGCGGTTTCACTATCTGAACCGTTCTAGAAAAAAGGTTATAGCAAAAATGGTAAGATGACCTGAAAATGACATAACTTAGAACACATCACCAAAAGACTTCATCCTCCCTTGAAATCCAGCCTTCTTTTTCTTGTTCTTCCCTCTAAAATTCGACTTGTATCAAAATGAATGTATAATGATGTTTATTTATACCATTTATGTCACTTCCTTTTAACATTATGGCCGACCTGACACTTTCTTATTTTGTAATTCTTTTCTTTAATTATCTTTAGGGCCTACATGTACAATTCACTTTGTCATCTTCAAAAATTCATTTCTCCTCAACCATGAGGATCCATGTGACGTGCCACATACCACCGAAAACAACATGATGTATACTATCCATCCATGGGTTTTGTATCTTCATATGCATTTTCCTTCATGTCGAAATACCTTCATCAATCTTGCGGTCCAAAACCCATGACTAGGGTTGACATCAATGACATCAATGACAACAACCAATCTTCCAACTATGGTTTACTCCACAAAGCGTCTTCTTGTGAGGGATTTCACCATAAGGGGACCACTTTGGTGTTCATCCATATTTACTTCTTATCAACCATGAAAAACCAACAATGAGTCATATTTACATCAAACAATATTGGGTCCATCACCCAAGCCTTTGTGCTACGGGGCTCTCTTCAAGGGTTGACATCAATGACAACCAACCTTAATCAACATATTGTTTAATGAACTTCCTATAGGATATGTTGGCATGTTTTTAGACAGAGGTAGAGTATGCATGTTTGTCATTGATGGTGATGTCATTGATGGAGAATATCAGCATGATCAATAGCTCAACGATAATGGTATGGAAATGGAAAGATCAATAGTGATCATTGGATCCCATTCAGAATTCACGATGACCGTCAGATCTGAATTCAGATAGGAAGAGCACACAGTAGTCAAGCATCAGATCTGATCTTTAAGATCAATCGTCATTGGATCCATAAGAAGGATCACGGTATTTACGTGAAAGATGAAGTGAGCCTACAAAATCCTGAAATCAGGAGGATGGTCCATCTTCAAAAAGGACACGTAGCAAGCGACTAGAATTTCGCTGACCTGCACATTGGAGGAGTCAATGGAACACGGTGTGGGAACTTGCGATATGCGAAATCATGAGAATTGATCTGGACTGTTGGATCGAGGTATGTTGTGGAACATTGGATGTAGAGGACACATGGAAAGAAATTGGCATTTCGCTGAATGGAAAGTCAAATAAAGGAGGTCCTCTATCCTATGAAATCGCCAAATGCGAAACCATGAATTAATCTGAGTCATTGATCAAAGGGAGATCGTGGACTGTTTATCAGGCATGACGAAGGCCCGTGAAGTTGCGAAATCGCTATAATATCTTGACCATTTATCCAAGAGGGACATGTGGCGAGGGATTAACATTTCGCTGACTGGAAAGTCAAAGGAAGGAAATTCTCTAACCTTGTAACTCATGATCTGCAAAATCTTGATAAGTTCTGACCTGTGGTCATAGACAAGGTCACATCATCGAAGGCTTAAAGGAAGTAGCTAATTGCTAAGATACATTTCGGGGATAGAAACTTGGAGTGTCGAGACCCTTCATCAAAGGAATCCCAAAACATGAGATCGCGGTTAGATCTGGACCATCGGATCATTGGAGATGTTCACCATTGATCATGCTCAATGAAGTTCATAAGTTCACAAAATGAGAAACGCATTTTGGTGTACGTTGTGGTCACCGCCGATGGTCATATGAGAGGGAAGAACTAGCATGAAGCTAAGCCCCATTTAAGGGATCGCAACTTGGAGTTTCAAGACCCTTTGACACAGGATTTCTGAAATGCAAAATTTGAAATGCATTTTGATTAGGCCCATGGTCACATCTAGTGGGCATATGGGATAAATGCAAGAACTTGCAAATTTAATCCAACGATGCTTGTTAAATGGAAATCTGATCGAAGGTCTACTGTTGATCTTTACGATTAACTGTTCAGTTACGATTCAGTTAGCAGAACCGAATCATGGTTCTTGGATGGTTGGTGATTCAGTGGCAGAAGCGTTGTTGTCCTAGGAATTCGAGGTGTAACTGAAGTTGTGGTAGTGCATAAAATAAAGACGTAGTGATTGTGCGAGGTTGGTTGTTCTGAATGAAAAATGAGTTGAATTGTAAGAAAGGGAAAATTATAGTATGTGCAATGTGAGATAAAACTCAAAGATGAGTAACAAATGTTGAATAGACAGAAGCAAGAGCAGAATTGCAGAAAAGCTTGAAGCGGAGTAGAATTGCAGAACGGATAGAAGCATAGAAGAATTGTAGGACAAAAGAGAAGTGGTAAGAATTGAAACACCCGCGTTGTTGTTCATTTAATCATTTTACTTATAAACACGGAGGTAGGGTGGTGCTAGGGAGGACTGTGGGCCTTTGATATTCAAGTTGATTCTTGAATATTGGGAGTTGTATCTTCCATCTAGTTGTGGATAGAAAATAGGGTGGCAGGGTGGTGCTTGGGAAAACACAGAGTTTTTTGTATACAAGTTGGTGCTTGTATAGATCCAGTTGGTGATGGAATATTTAGGGAGTTGGTGCTTCCTTCTAGTGGGTGCTAGAGAAACCAGAGAGTTGGTGCTCTCAACAAGTTGGAGCTTGTAAAATAGAGGTAGTAGCCTCACTTTGATTTGGTGCTCAAACATAGATGATGTACAGAACTTAAAAGACTACCTATCATTTCGAAGAAGAAGAGGTTTTCTCCCTTTATGGGTTTCGTCGTGAAAATTTGTCTCTGTGTATATCTTATGTGTGATTGATGCTCATTATTTATGTTGTCCATATGATGTATAATATTGATGGTCACTTGATGAAAGATAAAAAATGGTTTAATAGACTTAATATTGTTTAAGCACAGTAACAATTGATTCATCCCCCCTCTTAGTTGTCTTAGTAATTTCAACAATTGGTATAAGAGCGGGTTTCTTTTATTTAAAGGTAGATCTGTAAGATTAAACATGACAAGTCATGAAGGGACTTCAGCTAGTAAGACTCCTCTGTTTGATGGAATTTTTTTTGCCTTTTGGAAGGTTAGAATGAGAACATACATAATGGCCTTAGGTGCTGATGTTTGGGATGTAGTAGAGAATAGATATACAAAGCATGTTGTACTGGCTTCCAAGGATGATAAGTTAGAATTTAGCTTTAATGCTAAGGGAATGAATGCTATCTTGAATGGACTTGCTGAAGCTGAGTTTGTAAAGGTGATGCATCTTGAAACTGCTAAAGCTATGTGGGATAAACTTATTAAAAATTATGAAGGAAATGAGAAAGCAAAAGATGCCAAACTTCAAACATATAGGTGGAATTTTCAACAACTAAAGATGAATGAAGATGAAAAAATTAGTAAGTATTTTTTAAGAGTTTAAGAACTTGTGAATGCCATGAAGGGTCTTGGTGAGGAGATTGAAGAATCATTTTTAGTTCAAAAGATTTTAAGATCTTTGTTAGATAAATTTAATCCAAAAGTCTCTCCAATAGAATAACTAAATGATCTTAAAACTCTGTCCATTGATTAGCTCCTAGGAAATCTAACTGCATATGAAATGAGAATCAAAAAAGATAAATCCATTACTAGAGAAGGATATTTTAAAGTAGACAAGAACATTGATTGAGATTTAGATGATATTGAGAAAATTTGTGAGAAGGTTAAAGAAAGGATCAGGAAAATATCAAGGCAAGCCTCCCTTCAAATGTTTTAACTGTGGTAAGATAGTTCATTTTGCATATAAGTGTCCCTACCAGAAAAAGGACCAGAACTATGATGATGAAAAGAAGTACAAATTCAAGAAATATAGTAAAAATAAAAGTTTATGTGCAAACAATGACAATTCCTCATAAGACATAGATAGTGATTCATCATGTGAAGACAAAGTAAATGATTTTATGCTTATGGCTATGAGAGATCTTAATGATGAACACACAGGAGGTGAAATGGATGATGAAGAAGATGTGGTGGATATGGAAGGTGAATTAATCAGTGCTTTGGAAGAAATTGATATACTCAGATGTAAGAAGAGAAAACAAAAACAATTGTTGATGTAGTTTAAAATGAATGGTGAAAAACCTGATGAAAACTTTTCTCTACCAAAAGTGGAGTTAGAAGAGGCAAAGAAAATAGAATACATATTGAAACAATAGTTTTCATAGAAGAAAGCTAGGTGTGAAGCCTTAGAAGAAGAGATAGTAAAAACAAGAAAAGAACTGGAGAAGTTTAAGGCATTGTATCACCAAAATATGCCAATTATTAAAGCCTCAGAAGAATTAACTTCCATTCTAAATCAGCAAAGGAATCCAAAGTTGAAAGTTGGCTTGGGCTATGAATAAGGATCAAGTAGTGATCATCCAAGTAATACATAACCCATCAAGTTTGTCAAATCTACAATCATTTACAACAACCACTCTGCAAAAACAAATAAAGAAAATCAACCACCAAGAAGGAATGAAAGAAAAAGTACCAGAACTGAATCTGTAGATCAAATAAATAACACAAACACATTTCCTGATCAAAGAAATCATCATCATGGAAGAAATTGACTAGAACCTTTTTTTAGGTACAATTTTTTTTTTTATGGTTATTGTTTTTTCTGTTCTAACTTTAGTCACAAAGCTGTAAACTGTTCTTTAAGATCTAAATATGTGAAATCAAGATACTCAAGGAATAATTATCTGCCACAACAAAGAATGAGACAACCAAGAAACAAACGACCACAAACTATAAATCATGTGATGGATGGAGTAAGGCCACAGGTGAAACCTAACACAATTATGAGCATTACAATCATTATGATCTATTACTCAGTGAACCAGAATGTTACATCTGTCATAACTATGGACATAAAGCTGTAGATTGTCGCTTAAGGAATTTTAAGCCAGATTCGAATCCTACTATTGAAAAATTCAAGATTTGGAAGAAGAAAGAAGATGACAAGTGGAGACTAGTGTTATTAGCCCAAAGACCAAAGAATATCGAGTATATTGATAGTGTATGTTCCAAACATATGACTGGAGACAAAAGAAAGTTTCTAACTCTAAGTGAAATAAAATCAGGGAATGTAACTTTTGGAAATGATGCACCAGGAAAAATAAAAGGTAAACGAATGGTAAGTTTGAGTAATGGAAAAGGGAAAGTTCAAGATGTGTTGTCTGTAGAAGGTCTGAAACATAATATTCTTAGTTTCACTCAGGTCTGTGACCGAGGATGCGAGTTCGTTTTTACTTCTAAATATTGTAAAATAAATTTTGTGAATTTAGGACAACTGGTTGCAAAAGGGATAAGAACATAGAACACTGTCTATGTGTTAAAAGAAGAAAAAGAAGAATGTCACTTAAGAAAATATGATGAAAGTTGACTATGGCATAGTGGACTTGGACACCTAAATTTTGATCATATAATCAATATGAGAAACAATGGGGTAGTAAAATATCTTCCAAAGATATCAAATCCATACGATTCTATTTGTAAACCTTGCCAGATAGGAAAGCTTACTCACACTCAGTTCAAATCTAAAAAAAATCCTTCAACAGAAAAACCTCTCCAGTTAGTAAATATGGTTTGGAATACCTTCTTCAATCAATCATTTTAAAGTCTTTGGGAGTAAATGTTATATTAAAAATAATGATGAAAATATTGGCAAATATGATGACAAGGATGATGAAGGTATCTTCTTGGGTTATGCTACAAACAGTAAAGGGTGCAGATGCTACAATAAGGGGCTGCATAAATTGGTTGATTGTATCGACATAAAATATAATGAAGAAATCCTGGTACGAAGTGTAAGCAATGTTGAACCAAGCACAAAAGATATAGTTGAAGATGAAGATGAACAAGTCCAAGGATCAGAAAGAGAAGAATCTAAATCAGATGAAGATACAAATACTCAGGTTGACACAAATCAGCAGAAAGAAACAAACTCACCTCTCAAAACTGTTAGAAAGAATCACCTTGAAAATCAGATAATTGGAGATATAAGTAAAAGAGTTTAGACAAGAAGGAAATTGATTAAAGACTCAGAACAATCTCATGTTGCTTTTCTATCTATGATTGAACCTAAAAACAATTATGAAGCCAACAAGCATGATGATTCAATTAGAGCTATGAATGAAGATCTTGATCAGATTGAGAAGACAAATACTTGGGATCTTGTTCCTAGACCCGAAGATAAGAATCTAATAGTTTCCAAATGGGTGTTCAAGAATAAAATGAATGAAAAAGGACAAGTTGTTAGAAATAAAGCTAGATTGGTCTATAAAGTGTATGCACAAGTTGAAGGTCATGATTTTGATGAAGCCTTTGCACCAGTGGAAAATTGGAAGCCATTAGAATTTTCCTTGAATATTCATGCCATAAGAACTTTAAAGTGTATCAGATGGATGTTAGGTTATCATTCCTTAATGGAGAACTAGAGGAAGAAGTATATATGGAGCAACTTGAAGCATTCTCATTGACAGATAATCCTGATTATGTTTGCAAGATGAAGAAGGCCTTATATGGACTGAAACAAGCACCACGAGCTTGGCATTATAGACTGGACAAATTTTTACAAGACAAAGGGTTCAAGAAAGGTATTGTTGACAACAATCCTTAGATTAAGTCTGAAGGTGATAATTTACTAGTTGTTTTGTTTTATGTAGATGATATTATTTTTGGCTGTACTAATGAATCCTTCTTCCAGTGGTTTGTTAACTCTATGCAAACAAAGTTTGAGATTTCCATGATAGGAGAACTATCATACTTTCTGGGTTTACAAGTAAATCAGAGCTCTGCAGGAATATTTATCTCTTGAGAAAACTATTTGAAAGAGATGTTGAAGAAATTTCAGATAGAGAATTCATCTCCTGTAAGTACACCTATGGTGGTTGGTTGCAAGCTCAGTAAAGATGATATTTCACCTAATGTTGATCAAAGGACATATCACTCTATGATAGGTAGTCTTCTATACATCACAACATCCCGTCCTGATATAATGCAAGTTGTTGGAATGGTAGGTCGTTATCAGTCTGCTCCTAAACAAATTCACTTGGTATTTGTCACAAGGATATTCAAATACTTGAAGGGAACAATGACTTATGGTCCGCGATATCCCAGAAATCAAAATTTTCAGTTAACTACTTATTCAGATGCAGATTGGGAAAATTGTGTGGATGAGAGAAAGAGAACCAGTGGAGGTGCCTTCTTCATGGGTGACTCATTGGTAGCATGGATTAGTAAGAAGTAGGGATCTATTTCCTTATCAACTACAAAAGAAGAGTACATTGTTGTTGCTACTTGCTGCACTCAAATTTTGTGGATGATTCAAACACTTGCAGATTTGAAGGTAAACTATATTGTTCCAATTACAATTCACTGTTATAACACCAATGCCATTAGTGTCTCCAAGAACCATGTTCTTCACTCCAAGACTAAGAATATCCCAATAAAATACCATTTTCTCAGAGAACAAGTTACAAACAGAGTGCTTCAGCTGAATTATATTCCTTCCACAAAACAGATAGTTGATATCTTTACTAAACCGTTAGCAGCGATCCCTTTTGGATATCTTCGTCAAAAGTTGGGGGTTATAACTTCCTTCATATAATCTGTTCACCCAATCAGGGGGGGTACTTATTGAATATCTATTGTATTTCTAAGCTGCTCATAGTTTCCAGGGGGAGTATGTACCACAACAGCTCAGGGGGAGTGTGTTTCTTCTTTGACATTGATGTCAAAGGGGGAGAAAGTGTGGTAATTTCAAGGATTCTACAGTGGTATATTTGCATGTTTTTCAAGGGGTTTCCATCAATGCCAAAGGGGGGGATTGTTGGCATGTTTTCAGACATAGGCATAGTATGCGTGTTTGTCATTGATGGTGATGTCATTGATGGCGAAGATCAGCACGATCAATAGCGTAATGATAATGGCATGGAAATGGAAATATCAACAGTGAAGAGAATCAGTGATCGTTGGATCCCATTCAAAATTCCCGATGAATGTCAGATCTGAATTCAGATAGGAAGAGCACGTAGTAGAAGAGAATAGATCTTAAGCATCATATTTGAGCCTGAAGATTGACTGTTGTTGGATCCATAAGAAGGAGCACGATCTTTACGTGAAATATGAAGCGGGCCTACAAAATCCCAAAAGCAGGAGGACCACTCATCTTCAAAAAGAACACGTGGCAAACGACTAGAATTTCGTTGACCAACACATTGGAGGAGTCAACGTAACATGGTGTGGGAACTTGCGATATGCGAAATCTCGAGAATTTATATAAAACTTTGGATCGAGGTATGTTGTGGAACATTGGATGTAGAGGACACATGGTGAGAGATTGACATTTCATTGACTAGAAAGTCAAAGAAAGGAGGTGCTTTATCCTATGAAATCAAGAAATGAGAAACCATGACTTAATATGAGTCATTGATCAAAGGGAGATTGTGGACCGTTTATCGGGCACGACGAAGGCCCGTGAAGTTGCGAAATCATGATAAGATCTTGATCGTTGATCCAAGAGGGACATGTGGCGAGGGATTAACATTTCGCTGACTGGAATGTCAAAGGAAGGAAATGATCTAACCTCGTAACTTGTGATATGAGAAATCACGATAAGGTATGACCCATGGTCATAGACAAGGTCACATCATCGAAGGATTAAGGGAAGGAGATAATTACTAAGCTCCATTTCGGGGATCGCAACTTGGAGTGTCGAGACCCTTCATCACAGGAATCTTGAAATGAGAGATTGTGATGAGATCTGGGCTATCGAATCATTGGAGATATCGACCATTGATTAGGCGCGATGAAGTTCATAAGTTCACGAAATGCGAAACACCTTTTGGTGTAGGCTGTGGTCATTGAAGATGATCATATGAGAGGGAAGAGCTAGCATGAAGCTAAGGTCCATTTCGGGGATCACAACTTGGATTGTCGAGACCCTTCGACACAGTATTGTCGAAATGCGAAATGAGAAATGCATTTTGATTAGGCCTATGGTCACATCTAGTGGGAATATGGGATAAATGCAAGACCTTGCAGATTTGATCCAATGATGCTTGTTAAATGGAAATCTGATTGAAGGATATTGTTGATCTTTACAATGAACTGTTCAGTTACGATTTAGTTAGCATAACTGAATCAGGGTTCTTTGACATTTGGCGATTTAGTGGCTGAAGTGTTGTTATCTTAGGAATTTGAGGTGTAATTGAAGTTGTGGGAGTGCATAAAAGAAAGACGCAGTGACTCTACGGGGTTGGTTGTTCTAAATGAAAAATGAGTTGAACTGTAAGAAAGGGAAAATTACAGTATGCGCAGTGTGAGACCGACAGTATGCACAGTGTGAGATAAAAATCAAAGATGAGTAATAGATGCTGAATAGACAGAAGAAAGAGAAGAATTACAGAACAACTTGAAGTAGAGAAGAATTGTAGAACATATAGAAGCATAGAAGAATTTCAGGACATAATAGAAGTGGTAAGAATTGAAACACCTGCATTGTCTTTCATTCAATCATTTTACTTATAAACAGGGAGTTAGGGTGGTGCTAGGGAGGATTGTGGTCCTCTGATATTCAAGTTGATGCCTGAATATTGGGAGTTGTAGCTTCCATCAAGTTGTGGCTAGAAAACAGGGTGGCAGGGTGGTGCTTGGGAAAACATAGATTATTTTGTATACAAGTTGGTGCTTGTATAAATCCAGTTGGTGCTGGAATATTTAGGGAGTTGGCGATTCCTTCTAGTCGGTGCTAGAGAAACCAGAGAGTTGGTGCTCTCAACATGTTGGAGATTGTAAAACAGAGGTAGTAGCCTCACTTTGAGTTGGTTCTCAAACATAGATGATGTATAGAACTTAAAAGACTACCTATCATTTCGAAGAAGAAGAGGTTTTTTCCCTTTATGGGTTTCCTCGTGAAAATTTATCTCTATGTGTATCTTATGTGTGATTGATGCTCATTATTTATGTTGTCCATATGATGTATAATATTGATGGTCACTTGATGAAATATTAAAAATGGTTTAATAGACTTAATATTGTTTAAGCATAGTAACAACTGATTCACCCCCCTACTCAGTTGTCTTAGTAATTTCAACAGGATCGTGTATGGCCCAATGTTTCTCTTAACTGTATTACTGTTGTAGGCGGTGGTAAGTGATGCAACGCCCCACCCTAGTGGGGATTTCTTGAACTCTTGATCGATGGATCTTCCACACGACTGAACTAGAATGGCTCTTCGGGTCCCTAATAGACCCTAATTTCAAATATAATCTACACATGTCCAACTCTTGTACTCGCGCGAATTGATTTTTGGTGCAAGCTTCCCCTCACTTGACCACCAGCTATGACCAAGCGCCTACCCAAATGTTCTTGATAACTATGGGCCTCAGGTATTTTGATGTGGGCCACTACCAATTCTCTCGATTCCCAATTGGGAAGATTGATAATCCAACAGGTGCTAGCTCCTCTCCTCTAGACCCTTTCATTGTAACGTCAGGGTATGACTCTGATAGCTTCCCCACTCTGTTGCAAACGTAGTCTTATTTATGTCTTCTTGTGCAATATTTATCTGGTGATATCCTAAGAATCCATCAATGAAAGAGAAGGCCTCCTCCCCACCTACATTATCTGGCACTTCATTGGTAAAATGTGTCAGAAATAGATCATGCAGACATGGATCATTTAGCTTTATTAGGTATACACAAATTCTGAATCACCTTGTTTTCTTATCTTGCACTACCATTGAACATATCCATTTTGATTCTACTACTGGTTCAATGATTCGTACTTCTAACATTCATTATATCTAGGATTTTACCTTCTCTTTATACTTCAGGTTTAGTTTTTAGGCTCTTTTTGTTACTAGTTTAACATTTGGTTTCAAAGGGATATCCATTTCTCCTAACTCACCAACTATCCCTTTCATTTCTGAAAATGTGGTTGGGAATAGATCCTGATACTCACCTAGTAAGTCTGCAATATTTTTCACATTCTCATCATTCCATTAGTCTCCTATTTTCACAAACTTCAGATTCTTCTTTTTCCCAATATTCACCTTATCTATCCTTAATGTCTTTGCATACTCAACATATCCAAGATCCAAAACTTCTACTACATGTTCTCCCTCAATTTTATGTATTTTTATATTTATTGGATCTTCCTTGTCTTGATCTTCTTTAGAAACATTATTACAATCCAATATTTCATTTACTATCATAGAATATCTATGCACACTACACAATGGTACTACATCCATCGTCCCTTCTACTGAATGTTTTTTTTTTACAATGGCCTGTAAAGATGTATCTACTAATGGTGATTAATTTTCAAAAGTAAATGTTATCTTAAATTTTTTTGTTATTTCATCCCAGTTCATTGTTTCTCGATGCATTTCTAGTTCTAGGTACTAGTTCTTGGGGATCGTATCCAATGTATGCATGAAGCTATGCGCCCATTCCTCATTTGGTATTGAACTCCATGTCTTTCTTCACTATTCAATATGATCTATCAGGTCACTTTCTCCTACATATTTATGCAGATATAATTTTCATTAATCTTCTACACTACTACCAGTTTTTTATTCCTTCTTTATGTGAATCCCACCATCTGGCTGGAGTGACCCACAAGACAATATATAATTCCAACAGTCTTTGTTGTTCATGTATCTGCAACTCAAAATCCTTTACAGAAGAGCCAATGTGTTAGAAAAGCAAGATTGTGGAGCAATAAAATAAAACAAATGAAGAAATAAAACACATAAGATACACAATACAATAGAGACATAGATATACGTTGTTCATCCAGTGTGGGATACTTCCACCAGAAAAATTTCAAGGTATTTTCTTTATTATTATCCAACAAAATGAAGGGATACAACCTACAACACATCTGCTATAACTTTCTCTTCTTTCTCTCACAATCTCCTCTCACCGAATACAATATACACCATAATACTTAGCCACAACAGATTTCCCTCATAAAAGAGGGTTTCCTTCTAGGGAAAAATTCCTAACACAACTTCTATCATTAGATCTATGACCTTATAATGAATGGTCCATATTTACTATGAAATTACAATATACATTTACAGGGCAACTTTTCATTCGGGGGCCAACTTTCCCCTAAACCCTGCAGGGGGTAACCCTTCTTGCACTCCCCCACATGGATGAATGTACATTTTTTGGGGGTGTAAAGTCTTCATGGGGTATAAACACAGATGAAAACAAATACCTTTGAATCAATAAGATAATCAAGCTCCACAACCAAGAATAACCCACTTGGATATTGATCTCAACAACTCCACCGTTGTTGTATATGATGGATTATGATGCTTCTTGGACCTGGAAAATTTATCATCTTCATATTCATGCTTCATGACCAACTACAATTGAGTAGGAACTTTGTTTCTCTCTGGTTACTCCCTTTGCTAACATGTATGTAGGATTATGGCTAGTGTGTATCATTTCCAACTTCAAATGTCCATCTTCCAACATAGATCGTATGAAATGGTACCTGGGCTATATATGCTTAATATTCGAAAGGAAGGTTGAGTTATTTGCAAGATGAATTCCACTCTCACTGTCATAGTACAACCTTCTATTCTCATGATTCTTTCCCAATTCCTCCATAAACCTATGTAACCAAATCATTTCTTTACTAGACTCTGTAGCAGTAATATACTCTTCTTTTTTGTTGAAAGTTAAACAATATTTTTCAATTTCAAAATACAACTTACTGTTGTTCCACCTATAGTAAAAACATACCATGTGGTGCTCCTCTTTCTATGTTTATAACCTTCCATATCTAAATGAACATATCCCTGCAGAAAAGTGTCTAAACCTCCAAAACATAATGCAAGAGTAGCAATACCTCTCAAATACTTGAGAATCCACTTTACTTCCTCCCAATATTTTTTACCTAGATTGTTCATATACCTGTTCACAACTCCCACAACATGTGCAATATACGGTCTTGTGCAAAGCATCACATACATCAAGCTTCCAATCGATGATGAATAAGGGTCCCTGTATATGTATTCTATCTCCTCATGTGTCTTAGGACACATTTTCTTAGTTAATTTGAAATGGTTGGCCAAAGGTGTGCTAACTAGTTTTTCATTGTGCATTCTAAACCTCTCCAACACCTTCTCTATGTACTCACACTGAGACAATGCCAATTTGCAATTTTTCCTGTTTCTTGTTATTCTCATACCAAGGATTTTCTTTGCAGCACCCAAATCTTTCATCGCAAATGAATTGTCTAATTTCTTCTTGATCACATTTATATCCTACATATTAGACCCTGCAACACGCATGCCATCTACATACAATAGAAAGATAATATAGCTTCCATTTTCTAGCCTTTTAAAATAAACATAGTGATCAAAATGACATATACTATAACCTTGTTCTGTCATAAACCTGCCAAACTTCAAATACCATTGCCTTGGATATTTCTTTAGGCCATACAAGCTATTCTTCAACCTACATACCAAATTATCCTTTTCTATGACCTCATATCCCTATGGCTGCTACATATAGATCTCTTCCTCCAAATCCCCATGGAGAATTGTTTTTTTAACATCTAACTATTCAATCTGAAAATCTTCTATTTCCTCAAGACTTAATATAGTCCTAATCCAAGTCATTTTAACAACATGAGAAAATATTTCATCAAAGTCTATACCTTAATTTTGTGCAAACACCTTTATAACAAGTCTATCCGTGTACCTCTTTTTTCCTCCATATTCTTCCTTCAACTTGTAAACCCATTTATTCTATAATATTGTTTTTTTCTGCAGGAAACTAAACTAAATCCAAAGTCTATTTATTTACCAGGGAACCTGTTTCCTCTTTCATTCCTTTCTCCCACTTCTTTTTAGTGTCTACCTGCATTTCCTCTTCATAACATTTTGGTTCACCAGAATCAATCAACAATAAATAATACAATGAAAGAGAGTATCGTTCAAGGGGTCTACTTAACCTGGCAGATATTCAAACAACACTTGAAGGAGTTTGAGGTACCTGTTTCTCATGTTGTTGTACATTTTGATTTTTTGGTACCTTCAGAATTTTGTTTCGAGTAATCTCATTAAGCACTGTGTATTCTGTTTTTTCTTTTGCTTGTATCTTTCCCTGCAACTGATATTTGTACATGACCTTCTCATTGAATATGAAATCTCTACTCCTAATGATTTTGTGATTTTCATAATATCATAAGCGATAACCAAAATCATTAACACCATATCCAATAAAGGTACACTTCTTGGATTTTTCCTCAAGCTTTGTTCTATTTTCTTTATCAATATGGACAAATGCTTCACAACCGAAAGTCTTCAAAAAATAATAGTTTACCTTTTTACCTGTCCATGCCTTCTATGGAATTCCACCATCCAAAGAGCTTGAAGGTCCTCTTTTTATTAATTAAACAACAATATCTACAACATCTTCCCAAAACCATAAGGGGAAACCAACATTGAATCTCATACTCCTTGGATGCTCGATGATTTTCCTGTTCATCCTTTATGACGCACCATTTTCTTGTGGTGTTCCTGGAACTGTCTTATCTCTACAAATCCCATGGTTTTTGTTTTTCCTGAGATTACACTTAATGCTCAAAGGATAATTTCAGGCATCATGAATATAACAAAATGTTTTGAAAGGTGTTTTTTCTTCCGTTAGTTATATAAGAATTAATCCTCAAATGAAATTAATGATAGAACAAGACAGAGGCCATATTTTGTCGTCTAATTGGATTTATAAAATCAAATGATGTGGGGGAAACTTACAAAACTGTCAAACAAAATGAGGCATCAATGCAAGATGAATCTTACCTTGTTCACAGTAGAATAAAATAAAGAATGCACCGTTGAAAGGATATAAGATACCATAATCCAAGTAGCTCACAGGTCTTGTATTTACTTATAGAAAATACAGAGGAAAAACTTCTTTCTTATCAAAGAATCGATAAAATGTGACTACAATAGTAGTATTACTAAATTAGAACCACTCACTTATAAAGGAATGACATAAAGAAATATAGAGATATGAGATACAGGAGAAACACATAACTCAAACTGCACAAAAAATGGAATCTCTGTATGCACTTGTATTAATCCTCACAAATGAGAGTTTTTCTCTATTAAATTCAACAAGAAAAATCCCTTTGTCAAGTCTTCAAACTATACATTTATAAAAAAATGATCTCAACCCTAAGCGGTTGGAATTCTCATAATTTAAAAACAGTATATATTACAATATGTAAAACTTGAAGAGTTTCATTTTCATCTCCTTTGTCTATTCGCATGTTGGCAATGACGTTTCTTTCTCTTGTCCTCCAGATCGGAAACAAATGGCCTCTAATCATGACCTATATAAATTCTATGCACATGTTGTCTCATTTATTTCCATATGTGTTGGCTTTCCCTTGTTCGATACAATGAACACATCTGCCTACGAACTGCACCACTAATGTGGAAGGTTTTGTTAAGTCATTCGCCTAGAAAGTATATAACTTATTTTCTATATGAGGCAACATATCTTGCATTTTCCTTACTTCCAAAGATATAGCCTGTAGCTGTAAACTAGGATTGACTATCCACTTATTAATTTGGATAAGGTTGATTTGTTTCAATTGTTGGATTGTCGTCCAGGCTTCTTCCATGATTTTCTTGGAATTAAGTTGATCTTTTACTATATAACTTTTCCCCCGGGCCTCAGAGATACTATCCCCTTCAATGTTTAATGACTCTTTGTCGAGTGAAGACAATGATTCTTTTCAAACTTTCTTTACTTCCCTGGATAATCTTTTTCTTTTAGCCAGATTCGCCTCCAAGGTCTTCAGTATTATGTCTCCTCGGGTCTGCTCAAAAAGAGATAATCGAGAGGCCCTTGCTACTTCGTCCCTTGCTGATATTAAAATGACCTTCTAGAATGTAACTCGAGATGCAATGGCTTCTATATCCCTAGTATAAATGTTATTTAGAGAATGGTTTGTCACCCGATAACATCTTTGAACAACTTCTACTTCAGTAAAAAGGTTTTGTTGGGCTGATTCTCGCCTTTCGTGCACCTCCAAGGCCTGATCTTGGAAAACCACCATATTCACTGTCCTGTTCTAAACCAAGTCTATTTTAGCTTGCAGTTGTTTGACCAACTCTCCCTGTTGAATGGCCAATTCTCTGTTAGTTTGTGAATTTTTATTCATTTCATCAAGACTGGTTTTGAGTTGTTGAATTTCCTATCTATCACATGCCTTGATTTGTTCAAAACCCTTATTCATATCATATCTTACCTCTTGTTCCATGGAATTCATCTGGATTTGCAACTGCCTTACCAACTGATATCTTTGCTTCAATTGTTCCTTTAGATTCCTAACTGAATACTAATTTTCTGTGGAAAAAGCTCCCAATGAGCTTGCCATTTCCGTAACTAATTCTTCCCCCTCTTAGAATTTTCCATCATATATCATTTTCACCCTCCTTTAGATGCATTTCTCTTTTGACTATAGCCCTCCTCTTGTTGCTGAAAAAGAAGTTGGAAGGGGGCATTTCTTCAGAAATAGGAGTAAGATCTTCTATAAATACAACTTTGGCATTTGGATTTCCCTGACTGGACTCTAAAGGTGTTACCGATTTGATAGGGCTGCCTATATCGGTAGATGGCTATTGCCCTTCTATGTTAGTAGCCTATTTATCTGGTGTGGACGATGGTGTTTCCTATCCCTTTTTTAACAAATCTTCAATTTGAGCCTTCGTTTGACCACCAGGTGGATTTGATGTTGCAGTATCCACCTTCTGAGTTAAAACTTCAACTTTCTTCACATTATCTTGAGTATCTCGCCCACCAAAAAATCATGCTTCTAAACCTTGAGTCACAACTTCTTGCATAGATGAAGGTGTTTGGGTTTCTCGTTGCAGAACTTTAGGCAATCTATTTCTTCTATGTTTTTGGAAATTGTAGAACTCGACTAATTTCTCTGGAGCTAGAGTTTGGACTCTTCTCAACACCTCCTGGTATGACTTTACTGCCCAGAATATTTCATCTTGTGGGGAATATTCATTCTCATATATCTTCATATTGTATTGGTCTAAGTGGTTTGATACGATCTTGTGAGGATCATTCTTCTTGAATTCAATATCTACCAGTTTAATGTCTTCTAAGGCTGCAACCTCCAATTTTGAGTGGTCGAAATCAAACAATGAGAACATACCAATTTGTAAAGGGAAGGTCAAACATACCTTTTTCTGCACCACTTTTAATTCTTTGTTGATTCCCCCCATTACAGTTTTATAGGCTACCTCTCGACACACCAACCGATCTGGAAGAAACTTTGGTAAAGCATTTGGGGGAACTATAAATCCAAAAACCTTGATGTAGGAGAAATGCTCCTCAATGTACCAGCCCACTATTTTCCCCATGCTAGTCATGATCTTGTCTGAAATCTTGGGAGGTGGGCAACCGTAGAGAGAAATATGCATCGACACTACAACATAGTTTGATATTTCATAGAAGAAGTCTTTTTCTTTATCCTCGCACAACTTGGAGTGATAGAAATGTATAGGCTCAACGTTGGTTGGTGTCCAGCTCCAACTCATAAAAGGAAACAACGTCATAAAGAAAATGGTATCCATAATGTATGCCGAAATGTAGAAAGAGTAAGGTTTCCCTTTGTCTTTTGATGACTGATATTCTGTGATTTCCTTGGCTAAAATGTCTGATGATATTTTGGCCCAATTGAAATAAAAACCTTTAGCAAATTCATGCATGATTGGCACCCATGGTAGCAGGAAGTGAAAAGAGGTTTCTCTCCCGAAAAGTCTACATAATGTCATGGCCACATATATCATATGGGCGTCTAATGATGCCGTGGAATATATGCCATGGGTATCTTCTCTGAACTTCTCATAGCGTGCCTACAAGTTCTTGATTAATTCGGGATAATTCTTTCCACCTTGTGTGCACTCTTCTTCATCGAACTCTTTTAAGAAATCAACATTATAACCGTGTTTGAATGTTGGGGATAATTTTTACATCATATGTATATGTTCTGGTCAAAAATACCCAATAGAAACTTTTTGTGAATTGTGGATGCTTCTGGTTGAGATGTCAATGTTCTCTGGGGCCCAGGCTATCATGTTGTTATAGGGCATGAGTCTTGGCCGCGTGGCTATTTTCTGGAGCTCTAATTGAGATATGTACTAGATCTTAGTCACATGAGTTTCAGTGACCTTATAGTTCGACTCTTCTGGGAAGTTAATCAACTCGTATTGTAGGGTATCAAATACATGTGTCCAGGTTTTCACGGTATCTACAGCTCTCGACGATGTGTCTGAGAGGACATCTTTGTTCTGGCTCGATATTTCACCAGTCTCTTTAGATATTTTCCGCGGAGCCATGATAGTAGTGAGCTCAGAATTGTGTTACCTATTACAGGGAAATGCAAAAATTTCTTAGCTTTCTAAAACTTGTTGTTCTGTGAAAACGAAAATGGAATTCAAGCTTCTATATCCTTTTGCCTTAACTTTTTTGAGTTACGAATACTTTACTAACGATACATTCAATTTCCTTAATGAAAATATTTATGTGGTGATACAAGATCTTATTTGAAATCATTGTCGTAGATGAATTATTAATGCCATTAATGTCTGTTGGTTCATGATCAGAAGGTTTGATGAATAACATTTGAATTTACCCGAGCTATGATTCAATGAAAAATTAATCACGAGATGATCCTTATTAACCCATTAGTTAATCTTGTTTATCGTTAAGTGTTTTTTCAAAATTTCGGACTTTGGGATTTTCGTAGTTGCTCGAGAGAGAATCCCCAAAACACGAAATCGTGAAGTGATTAATTAACCTTAATCATGTTTAATCCATTAAATACGCGTTCTTAATTTCAAGTATTTCGGGGTTTCGTACTTCGTGATATTAGAGTGCAATGGATGGTGAATATCCAAACTCCAAATGTGCCAAGTTATTAATTAACAGTTAATCCAGATTGAATTATTTAAAAAGGGTTTAGCTTTTTGGTGTTTACATGTTTCGGGCATTGGAAAAACAACTTTATTGGATTTTCAACAGGTTAGTACCCTTAGTGATGTGTTAAAACTTAGGAAGGTATTTGTGTATGGTGACTAAGATCTGTCGAACGCTTTTCGCGTATCAGGATTTTGCAGGTGTGACATGGAGGAACGCCTGAATTACGAAACCCGAAACTCCAAAAAATTCTCTAGTGACTTAACTTGTTAATGAGTGGGTGACTCCACAACTCCGAAGAGATTAGGATCGTTTGATTAGATGGAAAATTTCATCAAAGGTGAGAATCAAGCATGCTTTATTCTTATTTTAACTAGGAATGAAATACATTTAAAATCTAAAAGTTCAGAAATATATATGTGTTCCAACATAGGCTCCATATAGGGATCACGTCTCCCTGCGAGACACAAAAGAACAATAGACCACATGACTTTATTGGGTAAATGGATTCATTATTGCATTTCTGTGAAACTCATTCGAAAAAGGATCATACTGAGAAAAAGAATTTCAACTGAAACTTAGAAAACCTTAAAACACATCAAATCATGACCTTTAGCTAGGCTATTTGAAATTCCTCCTTCTTGTAACTGTATTCAGATTTGCTTAAGATAATCAAAGTAACTTTAGCTAAAATATCAAGATTTGATTGATTTCGCTCGTATCAAGGTTAAGTATATGTGTCATGTTTCATGGGGATCCCTTGTTGGTTAAGAATGTAAATCTCATTGAAAAAGAATTAGCTGTCAGAGTATATTATGTAGATATGTATGACAACCACACATATATCATAGATATTGCTTCACTGCCAGCAAGCCTATTCAATACCTCGTTAAAGTTATCTACATTTCCCATTGAATTTCCTTTCACCACTTCGATTAGTAATTTTTCATTTAAATGCTGAGATGAGGGAAATCATTTAATGAATTTCCTTTCATCATCTCTTTTTGGACAAAATGGGGGAAATCGATTTTTCAAATTTCCTTTCACCATTTTCCTTGGACTATATGGGAGCAATCATTTTATGAATTTCCTTTCACCATCTGTCTTGTATTTTAATACATGAATTGGGGGAAATCAATCTATATGTAACATACAAGGGATGATATATGTTTAATATATTCAAAGGAAAGGTCTGTCATAATTTTTTAGTGTACTCTGAAACTAATTTTCTTCCAACATTCAACACATCTTCACCTATTGAGGAGATTTTATAGGGGATTTTAAATTTTAGGGATCAACCTTAAGAAAACTAGTCAGTTTAAAACTATATAAGAGAGTTGGAGTTATTAGGATTAGCCTAAACATACTTTCTTTCAGTTAAATTGAACGGGACATATAATGTTTTGACCAACATTATTTTGAAGACATGTTTATGAGTTTTCAGAGTGAAGGTGAAGTATTTTCCCTTTATGAAGACCAAAGGAAACCAATGAGAATCATAGGAAAATAAAAATCGAGGATGGACATGATAAAAAAGAATAAATATTCAAAATGTCTTGCTGCGAACAAGGTTATTCCCACACGAGCTTGTTTGTTGATTCTCGAATTTTCTTGAAGGTCCTTTTATTCTTATTTTCTTTTTATAAATTTTATTTCATTTTTTATTTAATTTATTTTACTCAGAGAAAACTTTTAGGATTAATCTATAATTTTACATTTCTCTGGTTCTTGCTCAGGTGACGATATATATATATATATATATATATATACGAATGAGATTTTTTCCATACTTAGTGAGATCTCCTTGAAAATTTAATTCGGGTCAGTAGGGTAAAATCTCATACCTCGAATTTTCCTTATATTTTCAATCAAGTAAACCATTTGCTTATCACCTTTTTTGAGAGAAAACCAATGTTCTGGAAAGTGGGTGTTGTTTTTTGATACATATTTATCTCTCGACTATTAGTAAGTATTTTTCCTGAAAATAGAAATGGGAAATGTCAGAACTTCTGCAAAAAAAGAAACGATATAAGTTACTTTTTTTTTTTTATATTTGTGTTTTATAAAATCAACAAACCTAGCCTTATTTACAATAAAAATGAAAAACTCCAAATCAAAACATGAAAATCAAACCAGTATGTACAATGGGAATTTGGAATCTGATTATTGCATGAAGTGTTTCAAGTAACGACCACTCACAGGGGCGTTAAGGATTTTCCCACCAAGGTTTTCTAATAAGAATGAATTCTTTCCCTCGGAAGCCATGATACAGAAAGGTCCAAACCAGATGTGATCAAACTTGTTGTGCTTTCTTGCGTGTTCTTTTCTAGCATCCCATTTCAAAACTAGGTCCTTCGGCAAGAATTCCGTATTTTTAGTTTTTTTATCAAACATGGCTTTCATATTATCTTGATATCTCTGAAGTTTCTCATCCACCTCATCCCTATTCTGTCGGACTTCAATTATCTGGTTTATTCTTTTGGTAACATCATTCGACTCTTCCTTCGCATCTTTCCAAAGCTTCATCACGGGTAGAGCGACATTTATGGGGAGGACCACGTCAGTACCGTACACCATTTGGAAAGGAGACATTCTGATTGACTTCTTAGTGTTGATTTGATTTTCCCATAAAGCGTATTTCAAATGGACATGGAAGGATTTCTTATTTTTAGTCAACACCTTTTTTATTATGGTGATTAGGCTCTTATTCGATGATTTGGCTAATTCATTTCCTTGAGGATAGTAAGTTGTGGAGTGTCATAGTATAATGTTTTACTTTTGACAAAAACTAACCATCGCCATGGATTTGAAGGCTTGGGCATTATCCGTAACTATCTTCCAAGGACAACTGAATCGTGATAAAATGTTTTCTTCTAAGAAATTGATCACCACTGAATCTGTAGCATTTCATGTCAAAATGACCTCTACCCATTTAGTGAAATAGTCTGTGGCGGTTAAAACCCATTTATGTTGTGCACCAGATTGTGCATGTATTTCTTGGATAAAATCTAGACCCCATTGTTGAAATGGAGCTTATTTTTTTACTGGAACCAAGGGTAGTGCACGAATATTTTTCTTGTCTAAGAATAATTGACAAGAGTTAGAGGCTCTGACTTTAGTATTTATGTCAGTAAATAATTTTGGCCAATAGTATCCATCTCTGAGGATTTTATAGGTCGTTTCCCTCCACATGTGATGTCCTCCACACACCCCTTCATGAAACTCATTTATAACATTCTTCATTTCAGATTCTATCAGAAATCTTAATAGAAAGCCTAAGGGATCCTTCCAATACATTTGTCTATCGATAATGCAATATTTTACCGCATGCAACTTCAATTTTCTCACCTTAGAAGGAATCATATCACTTGGGCACTAAAGAGTCAGGAGGTATGAAACTATGTCGCCATACCAAGCAGAGGAGGAAATTTTTTCTTTAATCTGATTTGCAAGTGTCTAATCATCAAATTCTTCAATATTTGGAAGGTCTCTATAAGATTGAAAATGATTTATTCCAAGTTATCTAAAATTTTATTCGGCTAATATATTAGCCAGGCCTTGACCTTTGACGATTTTAGTTGGTTTTACCTCAAGATCGAATTCCTGAATCTTGGCTAGCCATCGACCCCTCCTTCCATCACTATCTGGTTGAAAAAATATATCCTTAACAGAGTTGGTTGGTACGTAGGAAATTAGTTTGGAATGCAACACATAAGTCTTGAAATCTTTGAGGGTCTTCACCATAGCGTATGCCTGTTTTTCCAGTATGTCATATTTCAACTTAGCGTCTCTTAGGATTTTACTAAAAAGTTCTATTGGTTGCTCGAAACCTTCATCGTTCTTCTATAAGAGACCGACTGCGATAGTATGTTCGAATGTGAATTCAAAGATCAAGAACTCTTTCATGTAGTCTAGGTTGGCCAACATCGGTGCTTCCCTTATTACTTTCTTGATGAGTTCGAATGACGCTTTAGCTTCGGCTGTCCATTTGACCTCACTATATTTTTTATCATATCTGTAATCAATTTAACAATTTCAACGAAATTTGGAATGAATCTTCTTAAAAAAATTATTTTTCCTAAAAACAAGTGTATTTCCTTTATTTTCCTGGGGAGATTGATGGTATCTATAGCTTCAACCCTTTTCAGGTTGATTTTGATTCCTTCCTTGGATACTATATGGCCCAAGAGTTTACCTTCTTGAATTGCAAAATGGGATTTCTTAGGGTTGAGTGACAAACCGAATTTCCTTCATTTCTCGAATGTTTGTTTGAGGTGTACCAAGTGCTTTGCATCAAAGTTAGAAAAAACAGTTGAATCATTGAGATAAATAACAAAAAAATTATATCTCTCGCCAACAAAGGCGATGTCCATTGCTTGTTGGAAGGTGGCCACTGCATTCATGAGACTGAAAGGCATTTTATCATACATGAAAGTACCCCATGGAGTGGTAAACACAATTTTTTCTTTATCATCTTCATCGAATGCAATTTTATTGTAACATGAAAAACCATCAATCATAGACATTTTGTTAGCCCTGACCACTTTTTCCAGAACGTGGTCCATTTTAGGGAGTGGATAATTGTTTTCAAGGGATGATCTATTTAGATTCCTGAAATCTACGCAAAGTCTGATTTCACCGTTCTTCTTCCTGAGTGCAGCTAAGTTGGCTACCCACTCAGAATATCTGAGTGGAACAATAATATTTGCATAAAGGATATTTTTTAGCTCCCTTTCTATTACAGGTAGGAGTATAGGATCTATCTGTCTAAGTTTCTTCCTGAAGTGTTTGATTCATTTCTTTAAAGGGATTTTATGTTCGATAACAGTGGTATCATAAGTTTTTAGTTCGTCATAAGACCAAGCGAAGACATATTTATATTTATTGAGTAACTTGACATATTTAATTTTCACTTCAGGTGGAAGGTATTTAGATATTTTGACCAATTTAGGGTTTTCCTTAGTTCCTATATCACAATCTTCAACCTCTTTGGGATGAGTTTGCAAGGTAGAATTTAGGGGTATGTCGTCATGATCAAATAATATTTCTAAAGGAATTAGACCTTTAGGGATCTGATTGTTTTTAGCACCAACATGTGGTGGTTAACGATATTATCCTGGAGCTTCTAAGGATCTTCATCTTCCTGCATGATCCAAGTAGGGTCATTCTAATTTTCTTGGTCGATGTGTGTTTAAGAAAATTCATCCGCCATTGATAGAAACTTTGTGATCTGCTAATCATATTCAAATACCTGCCAGTGTTGAACATTATTTGGTATTGAATACATGTGCCTCATTTCTATAAGATACTTTAGCTTCAATATGGTAGGTGGCATAAAAGTAGCAACAACTTTGTCTAGAGAGTCGGCTTGTTGATTATATTCCCTGGGAATGTGATGAATATTAAACGATGAGAAAAAAAATTCTATCAAATCTCAGGTGTAGTTTTGTTGGGCCCCAACAACTCCCCTTATATTTTTACAAAATTTAAAGGGCCCCTATTAGAATCTTGATAATTAAAATGAGCTACACAATCAACCTTTTCAAATAGTTCTATGCCTTGGCTTGCTTTGAGACAAACTTAAAACATTCACTATAGTATCAGACAATCATTACAAGAGTATATGTCAAAAGTTATAAGCGAACATAAAAATCTCAATTTAAACAAGCGAACATAAAAATCTCAATTTAAACAAAAACGTTAATTTTTATTAAATGTTTACTTTCGTTTAAATTGTGCTTATGTGTTCATTCTTTTTCTCATTAACAAGTTTGACTATTTTGAATAATGGGTTCAATACTTCATCAAATAATATCTTGGTTGGTTTCTCATTTTCATGAAATCATTTGGTGATGTTAATTAATTAAATTATTTTTTCATTTTGCATCTCATTTCAAAATAATAATAATC
>ML778413.1:1186908-1220902 GCA_009831015.1 Picea engelmannii
CTGTTTAAATACAACTACTATAGTTACATTTGAACATATGTACATATATATATATATATATATATATATATATATATATATAGTATTTAGTAATTAGTCAGTTATTTCTCTATTATATTCGTTTCTTTTAGGATTCTTAGATTGGCCAGCAGAGCCATTAAAACTATCATAACAAGTTATACCAAATGACTTGGTTTATTTAGACAACCCCGGACCATACTCACTCTTCCAGTTCACGGACGGTCAATTTCGTCCGTCAAAAAATGGCGCTAGAAGGAGGGTTGAGTAAGTTTAATGATTAAATGTTTCACCCCTCAGCTTTTCATAATTTCAGATTTATAAATCCTTCTTATGTATCATCTTATAATGCACTACAAGGAAGGCTAACTATTTGGAGTCAATTTCTTCAAATTCTTAATGGCTTCTGCCCAAATCACTTTGTCAGAACAAGCTTTTAATGTCTCACTACCAGTTATTTCCAACAAGACAACTGATCTCTTTTCAGAACTCACCTTTGATGGTGAAGGGAACACATCTGTAGTAGACCATATTTCTAACTTTTTTTATAAGTGTTTAAGACACAACATCACCGATTCTAATGTTACATGCAGATTGTTCGCTCTCACTTTCCGAGGTCGGGTTAAGGTTTGGTTTGAATCTTTTCGGGCTAATTCTATTCATTCTTTGTTTGAGTTTGTATTTGAGTTTTTATCAGATTTTAGCAACTATTATTATGATGAATTAATTGAAGAATTAAGTTGCTTAAGGAAAGAAAATGGTGAATCATTCAATGATTTTGAAATTAGGTTATTCATGTTGGTATTAGATTCCCTTTGAAAGAAATGTCACTTATTAATGAATGTTTTGAATATCTCGTTTCTCTCTCAGACAAGCAAGATCAATTAATTTTTAACCAATCTGAATTGAGCACTAACACTCAATCTCAAGATGGTTCAAATTTTCATGTTGATCTTGAAGATTTTGAAGCACCACAATTTTTTTCGACTTCTTTCATTTTGGAAAATCATGAGCCACATAATGCAATTGTCACATCTAATCATTATTTGCAAACAATGTCTCCTCCTATTGAAGAAGGAAGCTTTACTTTAAAAGATGACAGTTGTCCCACTCTCATAGATTTTATAACAGTTTCTAAAGTAAAAGAGTCTGAATGTGAAGTTGATAATCACGTGGACGATAAATATTCCACTAATTTAGTTGAACATATCCATGATCAATCAGTGGGAGACAAAATCATTAGGCAGACTATTAATCAACCTTCTATCTCTAGTGATTTTCTCTCAAATTTTCCCTTACATAATGAACCAAATTGCCTCTTAGAAATTGTCTCGTATTCTTTAAAAGAGAATAAAACAGAGGTTGATCAGTTTATACAAGGAGAGGGAACAAAAACATATTTCGAAACATATATACCTATCATTTCAAGAGATGCTTTTCGTCTCCTTGATTCTTCTATATATTATTCCTTGTACCCTGATATTTTTTATCCTAATGTTGTGCAATTGCATGTTCCATATTGCCTTGGAGAGAATTCAACATTATATAATTAGGTACAAAGAAATTACCGAATAGAAGATAAAGAGGAAAATAATTCTACCCATGAACATATCAATTCTTATTCTCATCAATTATCCGTGGGTAAATCAAGAAATGATTTGAAAGAGTCTGAAATTGCATCTTCCATTGATTCCTCTCAATTTGTGATTAAAGAAGAATCTAGATTTTTCCATAATCAATTATTTGAGGCCAAATATTATTACCAATGATGATTATTCAAAAGTGTTGGTCATTCCATTTAGTCCACCTCAAATAGTTAATCTTGAGGTATTTAAGCTCAATGGAAAGTTTAAAGAGAATGAGACATTTCTTTTCCGATCGAGAATCACGATAAGTTCTCGCCATCTTGATCACCTTTTTACAAGATTATTTCCTTGATAGTCTAATACTTTATTCTCATCAGGAATATTTTTCGTATGTGAATTCTTTCGAACAATCCCATGTTAGTAATTGCATGTATTATGATAGGGTTGCAGATTGGTTAGAGTATTAATATCTCGAAAAGTTTCCAGGGAATGATAATATTATCTTCACTTTATTAAGAGATCAAGGAGGTAACTTTAACACACTCATTTTACATCCTTCAGATGGAAAAAATATGGAATGAAAGGAAAATTGTCGAGAGGATGGAGCACTTTGGTCTAGGCTGATGGTTATGTCAGGTCCTCAATCTCACGAGCTTTACAATCTCATTTTTTCATATTTTTGTGACCCATATAATGACAAAATTGCATAATGGATGGAGGATTCATACAAAAAGAATGGTCAAGGGAATGGCAAGGTCATGCTTGCTTTGTTTTTAAATGATGATGATAATGGTAAGTATGATATATTTTTATTATTTTTCGATATACCACCATTCTTGTTACTAATATTTTATCTTGTTTCCATTGCAGGATTGGAGTTACTCCGATGGCTACATTGGAAGCATGACTTCACTTAGTATTTTTTATTTGTTTAGTAGTTAGAGTAGGTTTAGGAGTAGGTTTTATTTTAGTTTTGTTTCTCTGTTTTTCTGTTTGTAATAATGCAGTTATGAACACAAGTGGACACACCAAGAGAACCATAATATTAATGTTGTCAGGGAAGTCCACTCTAAATCTTTTTCTCTTTGCTTTTCATTGAAGATTTCTTTTCGAAAATGTAGTATCATCATGAAAATTTTAAATGGAAAGTAAAAAGATAAGTAAATTTGAACTATCAATTCAACCCTGACCCAAGTTGCCATGAGTAGGACTGCACTCATCTTAATAAGGATTTTACTATTTTTAGTCTCTTTATTTTTAATAATAATGCTTGGTCAAAGTAACATCTCATGCATCACTATATTAAGAAAAGAACTCGCTCGCACATAATATTTTATATGATTTAGTTCTTCCTTTATATTACAGTTAGATGATAGTGGATACAAAAACTCAAGTTTATCTTTGGCCAAAATCATTTCCTAAAAAGTTTTCTTTTGCTGTTTTGATTTTGTGTACTTCTGATTTTGAATCCCATGAATAAAATTTGATTTGGTTTGTTCTGCTTTTGTTTTCTTTGATTATTTTAAATGATTTTTCTTCTTATCTTTCTTTTTGAATCAATATATTTCTTATCAAAGAACTATTGTTGAAGGAACCATTTATTTTAAGACTTGTGTTTTTCAAGCGAATTGAAATAGTTCAAAGAGGTCCTGATATTAAGATATAGCTCAGACAATTGATTTTTAAGTCAATTGTCACTCTCATTTTGTCCTCAAATTATCTTTGCTAGAGTATTACACCAGAGATATGGTTTAAATCTTTGAGAATTACGATGATCTTTAAACTTCTTACGCCATCCATATTCTTAAGGAATCACTTTTAAGTGTTTCCCCATTTTCTAGATGATTTCTTGAAGGAAATCTAAAATCTCTAAACCATGATAAAACTTCCAATTTTGAAAGAAAATAAATAACATGATCAACTATTCACATGTATTGCAATTAACCTCCAGTATCACCCTGCTCTCTTTGTCATCAAGAAATCTATAATTGTATTACTATTTAAAAGTGGCATAAGAGGGTTGAAAGCACTTATGTGTGGGAAGTGTGTGTAAACCCGTTGGGGTACTGAACAGGCTCGCTGGCAGCGGGTAAATGCACACATGATACCAAGACAACTTAGTCAGGGTACTGAACAGGCCTACTGGCAATGAAGCAATGTCGGTTCGAGAGGTAGCAGGTATATGTTTTTAAATTAGATTATATTGAAGTATACATCATTTGGATACAACTATTGGATGGGATTAAATCATTTGAGTGGGTTAAATGACATCCCTATCGAGGCTATGGACGCCTGCTGGCAGCAGTGGCTCTGTCAACGGTATTGAAGTTATTTTATAAACATCATGACTCTTTGATTAAGACATTATTTCATGTTATAATCCTTTGCAAAGAAAATTCTATTGTCTGGTTATAACATTGAGCTTATCCTAATACTATATGGTCTGAGAGTGAATTTATTTCAGGAAGCTTAAATCATTTTTCAAGTCTTATTATTTTCTTCCTGAGATGAATTCTTACCAAATCAGAGATAATTGTTTCACCCAGTAAGTCGCCATTTGTTGGGCCCCAACAACTCCCCTTATATTTTTACAAAATTTAAAGGGCCCCTATTAGAATCTTGATAATTAAAATGAGCTACATAATCAACCTTTTCAAATAGTTCTATGCCTTGGATTGTTTTGAGACAAACTTAAAACATTTACTATAGTATGAGACATTCATTACAAGAGTATATGTCAAAAATTAGAAATGAACATAAAAATCTGAATTTAAACAAAAACGTTAATTTTTATTAAATGTTTACTTTCGTTTAAATTATGATTATATGTTCATTCTTTTGCTCATTAGAAAGTTTGACTATTTTGAATAATGGGTTCAATACTTCATCAAATAATATCTTGGTTGGTTTCTCATTTTCATGAAATCATTTGGTGATGTTAATTAATTAAATTATTTTTTCATTTTGCATCTCATTTCAAAATAATAATAATCAAAGAATTATCTATCATTTGTTTGATTTTGTAAAAAACTAAAATTAATATTTTTTCTTCATTAACTTGAAGCCTCTAGATCATATTTGAAAACAAATTATAATTTTATTTTTTTTATAAGTTATAGTTAGTTTAAATTCATTTTTTATTTTTCTAGATTTTGTTTTATTCACAATTTTTAGGTTATTAATTTTTAAGTTATTAATTTAGGTTTCTTTTTGTTTCATAGGCTTCTATTATCAAATATCTGATACGGATATGATCATGACTTGATTTTATTATCCAAATAAATTCAATATGATTGATCCAAAAATAATTTTGGATTGCTACAAATAATTTTATGAGCAACAACAGATAAAATTTGGAAAGGCATCAAGACCAGACACGCGATTTTGAAAAACCGATTGTAGCCAAACCGTGAGGAATTGGATGAAACAGTTGAAAACCCAGAACCAAAATGGACCCAATTATCTTCATTGTAGAGATTTTCCCCAAAACATGCACGATTTGAGAGATACTGGGGTTTATTTTATAGGAAAATTTCAGGTGGCGAAAATTAATAGTGACGCCCAGAGTGTTTATTCATTTTATAAATATATGAGAAAGATTAGAGCCAAGAAGATCCAAGAATTGGAGAGGAGGATTTTAATCCTTTATCTTTTGTATATTATTGCTTTTGTAAACTTTTTATTTATTTTCAAATGGAGTAATGGATGGTTGGAATCTTTGGGAGAATGGACGAATATTTTCAAAGAAGAATATGAAATTCCATGTTGCTTAATGGCTTTTGTCCTGTAAGTAAAATGGTTTTATTTTCATTATAATATATTCATATTATTTGAATAATTGATTATGCATTGATTTAAATAACTTTAGTTTTTTTTTATCAATACATGGTTAATTATTATCATTTATGTATTAATTTTTCCAATCTTTAAAGTCTATTATCCAAAAAATTTCTTTCAGGACTACAAAATGGACAATTGATTCCAAAAACTTAATAGAACAACATATATGCATTTTGGCTTTAGCCTTTTGTTTATTATGTTGTTATTTATGTTTTTTTTTTAATCTTGTTACATGTGAAGGTCTGATATATTTAGATTAAATGATCTGCGATGTGTAGGAGGTTTACATTATAAATACCATCTATCATTTGCTTCATCAAAATACAAATGTTGTGATTATATCTTTGATTTAAATAATTAGATTTATCTTTGAATTTTAAATTGAATGATAAAATGCATAGATTGCTTCCAGATTTATCTTGTTGTAATCATGAATAATTATGAGATCACAGGTTTATGTTTTTGTTTCCTTTTCTGTCATTAAAATCTAAGCTGCCAATACATGTTCTGAATTTATTTATAACAATCATAAGGTTCATTGCATATTTTTCTCTTGGACATGGCAGTTGGATGTTGACCATTCATGCAGATGCTTGGATACACCTCACTAATTCACTGACATGATAACTTCTTTGTATTTTTCTGTCATTTACATATCATTGAAACTAGAATGTATGGTTCAGCTTTGACTATCCACATGTTCATGTTTCATTAATATTTTTTGCAAGATTATTTAAATTTATAAAAGAAAAACAATAAATATTTTTATGTGCTTTCATTATCTACTTCCTAGAAGCAATCATTTTTCACATCGATTTTCATAAGTTTCGATTAAAACTTGCACCTTGTAAATCATGTAAATAAACGAGGCTTGTATATCTTTTGTTTAAATACAACTACTATAGTTACATTTGAACATATGTATATATATAGTATTTAGTAATTAGTCAGTTATTTCTCTATTTTATTCATTTCTTTTAGGATTCTTAGATTGACCAACGGAGCCATTAAACCCATCAGAACGAGTTATACCAAACAACTTGGGTTATTTAGACAACCCCGTACCGAACTCGCTCTTCCAGTTGACGGACGATCAATTTCGCCCGTCAACAAGTTCCTATATGAACTTAGCCTTGCATGTTTGGCTTGATATTTTTTCCTTATCTGTTTTACAATTAATTATGTGTCACCGTAAACTATTAGATTTTCAATTTTCAATTTCCTGGTAGCCTCTAATCCTAAGTCGAGAGTTTCATACTCGCATACATTATTGGTATAGCCAATGTCCCACTGTAATCTATATGAGAAATGAATAATTAATTCATCACCAGGTGCCACAAACAACACCCCAGCTCCTCCTCCTTCCCAAGTCAAAGCACCATCAAAATCATTTTTCCAAACTCCTATATGATTTACATTTTTGTTTGTTTTTCTATTTTTTTGTTTTCTTCTTTTGTACAATTTTCTTCTGTACATTCATCAAAACCATCATCAATTGATAATATAAAATTTCCTACATCCTGATCGGTGACATATACCGGGTAATTATTTAGGTTCTTTGGGTCACTTACTGTATATCCCAATATTGTCTCTTTGTATAGAAGGGTGAATTATCCACTGAAAATTGGGATCGTAGCATACGTCATGTCCATTTGAAGCGATACTCCAAGTTTGTCAACCGAAGACCTAGATAGAAACATGCCATACTTTGCAAGGACATCAACAATGACTACATTCATAAGAATAATCTTTACAGGAATCTGTGCAAGATTAACCACCAAATATTTTATCTTACCAAGACATTTAACTTTTCTTAAATCAAAAGAATACATATCTCGGTATGGTCTAGTAACCTCGAGAGCCAGTTTTTCCATAATAACTTTGGGCATTAAGTTGTGGGATGCTCCAGAATCCAACATATAGTTATGGACTAGGTGATCATTGTGACGATTCTCCTCGTTCCGACGACAAACCTCTTATAACAAGTGCAATTTTTTTTATTTTTTATTTTTAAATTGTGTCCGCGCATGTACAAGGGAAACAAACACATTCAACTCTAAATCACCACCTGATGATGAACAAGATGCCAACCACAATGAACACAACAAGACGACATAAGATGCACAACAAGTAACTACATGCTTTTAACGACGATCAATCAACAATAAGTAAGACTGACTACCCGATTGTCCTACCCTGCAATGGTCAGGACCCCCAAGACACATAAGCAATGCTCAAGCCCAGGTTCCCATCGATTTTAACCATTTAAGGGCTCAGGGCTGGCAAATTTTTCGAAGAACATGGAGGTGTCTACATCCCACCCGACAAAAGCAATCCAAGCGACAAAAGGATTGAAACCAAGTACAACAAAAATTAATGAACAACCATGACCTCTACGGAAGTCGCAAGTCTGAAGGACTCTGAAAACAACCAACCATAATCAATCCATGCAACTAGCTTAATCCATAGAGTCCACAATCATCGATTCATTATAGAATAATCAAGTTTACAAGTGAGGATGGATAGGTTTAATCAATCTAGATTATCATAAATGTAGTCCTAAATATCAATAATTAGAACAATTTATTATATCTTGACAAAATTATGATTGCGCTACTTGTATTGAATGTATTTCAAGTATCAATTCTATATCAACTTAATGTCAATAAATAGGTAGTGTAATTCCATCATATTTAATCTTGTCCATACAAAATTGATTTAGCACAAAAATGGATAAGGATGATTAATCCTTTATAAATATAGATTCTCACTATTGGTTGCATGCTCTAGGTTCTAATCCTCATATACATAATAATTTAATTTGTCCTTTTAAATCAATGATAATCACTGCACTTGTCCTTTTGTGCCTTCTAAAATCGTTAACTCATTCATTAATTATAATCAAATAATGAATGGATGTAAATCATCATTTAAGCAAAATTTAACATGAACCTATAATTATAATTCAATAATTAATGCAATCAACCAAAATCGTTTACTCATTCATTAATCATAATCAAAATAATGAATAGCTGTAATTTTATCAATTAACGCAATAACTAACATTTTAATCTCTAATCCTAAATCAACTTAACTCCATATTCTAAAATCATTTAGCACAGTCATTAGAATAAACACCAACATTAACCTAAAAATGAGTGCAATAACTAAGAAGATATTAAGATGGACTTTTATCTCCAGAGTACACATATATTACCAGACCAATCACATTCAAATAACATGTAAAATATCTAGATTTGATGGAATAGAGAAAAATAACTATTTCATTTAACAAAACAACCCTAAAAGCTTTATATATATTCCAACTGTTCCCTTATTAAAAATTCTCAATAAAACGAGAACCAAGAGGTAATTAACTCTAGATTACGCCCTTTATCTGAAGGTTGTCTGAAGGTTATCTGAAGGTTGCAGGTTGAAGGTTCATAAAATAAAAGAAAAACTATGGAGAGTAACCGACTGCCAGACACACAGTTGAGGTCACAAAAATGAAGTCTGGGTTGAAACCAATAAATAAAAAAAAGGGCTCTCTGTTCTATGTTAAATTAACTCATTGCCCAACATAAAATCGTTGTCACTAAAACATTAAACTAGAATCGTGGATTTACTAAATCAAGGTTGTTCTCACTACTCGCTTGAGTTGAAGTTCAAGCCAGCCGCTACACCCACCATTCTATTGTTAAAATCAATATGATTCGATGTTGTAGTAAAACAATTTCCAATCAGACGCATCCGTAAGGAGAAACCGTTGTTTAACTATCAAAGACAAAGGAAGAATGTCTACACAAAAGCCGCTTCTGAATGTATCAGACCCAATTTTATGGCTACCATTTCACCGAACGGGAAGCCATCATGCACTAACATTTCAAAATCGCCATTTGAGGTGCGAATTTAAGTTGCCAGCAAAATACAGTCGCTGACATGCCCAGAATATAAATTTGTCATTGCAATAACTTCTTAGCATGCAATGGCTATTTGGGATATGCTACAACAATTGTTTTTTTCTATATCAAGGGAGGCCACGACCATTACACACTACACTTATCACAGGATGTCTATGCAATAACACACAGTGATGGTTATCCATGGTATTATACATAATATTTACCCACAATAACCTACTGCATTAACACATAGAATGATGCACAAAAATCCACACCCTATCTACTAGTGTTAACTCACATCAAGGTTTATACACTATAATTATTAACACACAGTAATAATAGAACTATGAAATACACCGCATCCATGCGTATACAACTCCATGTCATAATAGCTAAGAGCCTAAGGCAATAAAGGCGAAGACAATAACTGTCCTCTAATATGGCTGGGTGCGATTCTAGACAGGGGAATTTGCGTGCATGGTTGGGGCCCTTTCTAGAAAGCAAAAACGTTAAGTGTTTTTATTATTTGATTTTTTTTTCTTTGCGGACTGTCGACAACACTTGATTCTCTTGGACTCCTTAAGTTAGCACTTAGTGAAGAACTTCCACACCTAAACCATTCATACAAATCGACCTTGATGCAGAGATTAATGACCATTAGCAAATGATGAATCAGATAAAAACAAGTTCGTCGGTAAATAATAATTACACAGTTAAATTTAAAATCTGTCAAGGAGTGGCCTCTAGGCTAGCTAAACTCATCTCTACCATGAATTTAAGTCGAGAGGTACCGTAATTTGTTATATAAAATTTTACATTTAGCAATCGTTGGATGAAATCAGGAGTTTCATCAAGTGTTCTATAAAATTTATCCTTTGCGATTCGTCATAGGAAAACGGAATATACAACAAACGTTATATAAAATTTAACACCAGTTCACTTTTCCAATAAACAGGCAGATCTACATCATAAATCCTAATGCATTCTATTATACCAAATAAATGAGCATACATTTGCCTCTTCGCCTGCCTCGAATGACGTCTGTGCGCTCCGTGCCACTCCTGCTCATCGACCATCGAGACCGCAACGGTACTTCCCAGCCAACGCTAGGGGTACTCTTCTTCCCCCTTAGCCCCCCAAGCTGCAAAGAGGCCGCACACTATCCAGATGGTATGTCTAGCTTCCAACTCACCTCGCAAGGCCAAGCTACCACTCCTATCCGAGCTGGAAATCCCAGCTCCCCACAAGTAATCAGTCCAGTCACAAGTCGACAACCTAACCTTACACTAATAGCCGATCCCCCTTCTTCCTCTTCCTTCCTCTCTTTTATAGAGTTTTAGAACTTCCCACTTTCCCCAAATTTCATTTACTTTAAGTTTTAATAAAATCTTCTAAAAATTCTCTTTCGTACAAGTGTCATTCATCCCCCACATTTCTCCATAAAGTATTTTCTTTAATTTATTAAATTGTCTTATTTCCCTCACCCACCTAGAGTTACTCCTATTTTTACTCCTAGGTCTCCCTAGATTCCCTTACAAGTTTTAAATACTTTCCCTAAAATGATGTTGCTAATTTAGTTCAATTTTGAAGGTTCTTTATTGCAGATTCGTTACTAAGTTGACCTCGCTTTTTACCATAAGTTCATTTCTTTCCTTTATTATGTTTCCTCCATTCCTTAGTTTCCTAATTTTTATTATTCCCTTCTTTCCCCTTTTTATTAGAGCCAAAAATGGCAGTTGTGCAAATTAATCTCTTTTCCTTTTTATTAATAATTTAATATCTTTTACACTTTCACAAGTTAAACAATTAAATTCTTCTTTACAATTTTAAATCCACTGATTTTAGTTAAATTCTTACTCTCTTCATTTTACCCCCAAAATTTTATGAAGACTAAAACTATTACTTAAGTAATTTTTCGTTTAATTTTTAATTTTTTTGATTTTATATGGTATTTTTCTTAAGGTTAGACAAAATTTTTACCCCTAGAGAAGTTTTAGACTTAGGAATTAATTTCTAAACTGGGCGACATTTAATTATGGGAGTTGTTTTAAAATTTCTTAATGTGTTAAAAGTCTTAGGGCCATCTAGGCTCAACCCTCTATCATCGTCAATGTGACGTTCCCTTTAGAACGCACTACGTGCTCCAAGGGTGCCACTCGCCTCTAGTGTTTCTTTTGCGCGACATGCCCTTCAGGATGCACCACGTGCTCCAAGGGTTCCACTCACTCCTTTGTTTCTTTTGTGCGATGTGCCCTTCAGGATGCACCACATGCTCCAAGGGTGCCACTCACTTCTTGACTGATTGGTAGACATCAATAACCCCTGGAGTCAACACTCCGCTAGGTGAACTTGTGGGAGACTAAGGGATTCTAAGGAATAAGGCCCCCTCCTTATTGTGCGCCCTTTATAATCATTGTGAGTGATTGTCGCAGTCTGCCCTCGCGACACTGTGGGTCCTCTTGAACTAAGTAATCGTTAACCTACAGTTCGAGCCACGACGGGAGTGCTAGTAGGCTGTGGCAGGGTTGTTGTCCACACCTCTTTCTCAACCTCTCTGGTAGTCGTGTGTGGCCCCTTTACTCCATATGTGAGTCTGGTCGGCAAGCTATCATCAACTCGATCCGGAGTCCAAGAGGGTCCGTCGATGCCTCTGCATCCTCAAGGTCCAAAACACTGCACACTCAGTAAAACCAAGTCAATAACACTTGTCTATGTCAAAGAAGTAAAACATCATGTCATCTACCATAACGCATCATAATCAAGGACAAATGTTTTGATATCATAATAGTCTAGATCACTTGCAAGCAAGTGTCCTCAAAGAATTAGTTTTCTCAGTGCACCAGAGAAGGATGTTACATACACCCCCTCTTGGTATAAACTTTGTCTCGAAGTTTCATAGTATAAATTCCAAAATAAGTGTATCACAGTATCGTAAGTCTATCAATCGAACAAAAATGGAAACTGGTGGTGCATATCATATGCGTCCTCCCAGGTCACCGAGTGCAGACTATAATTGTCCCACTGGACCTTGACCTGATCTACCGTTCGACGTCGTAACTATCTGAACACGATGATATAAGATGCAGACCGACTCAGTCGTGAGTGCTCCCTCGTCCGATACCTACAAGGAACTCATGTCAATCACATGTGTAGGATCACTAATATAATGTCTCAAAACAGATATATGAAAAACATCGTGCATATGCCTCAAAGAATTAGGCAAGGCTAGTCGATAGGCCACGGGCCCCTTTCTCTCCAAAATCTTGAAGGGTCCCATGAACCTAGGAGAGAGTTTATCTCCCTTCCCAAACTTGATCGAACTCTTATGCGGTTTAACCCGTAAGAAGACTTGATCGTCGACCTCATAACTATGGTTGACTCGATGTGCAATAGCATAACTCTTTTGTCGATCCTGCGCTTCTTTAATCCTTTGTCTTATTGTTTGCATTTGTTCTTCCATTTCTTAGATCGCTTCTGGTCCCACTAGGACCCTGTCCTCAAGCCGATCCCAACTCAAGGGTATCTAACACAGTCACCCGTAAAGAAACTCGAAAGGCACAATTTTAATAGTGCTCTAGTAACTGTTGTTGTAAGCGAACTCTACTAGAGGAAAGAATTCTTCCCAATGATTTTTTTGGTCCATCACATACATGTGTAACATGTCCTCCAAGTTTTGGTTCATTCGTTCGGTCTGCCCATCAGTATCTGGGTGATACGCAGTACTAAAGTTAAGTTGGGTTCCCAAGGCCTCTTGGAAACTCATCCAAAATCGTCTAGTAAACACCGATCCTCGATCGGATATAATCTTCTTAGGCATGCCATGCAGCCTCACAATCTCACTGATGAAAACTATAACTATGTTATGTGCCTAATACGTCGTATGCACAGGAATAAAGTGAGCACTCTTCCTCAGAGTGTCTACTACTATGAAAATCGAGTCGTGTCTCCTTGCCTTCAATGGTAATACAACAATAAAATCCATTGAAATAACCTCCCATTTCGATTCTGGAATGGAATGTGGTTGAAGTAATCTTGTTGGGTGTTTATGTTCATCCTTTACCTGCCGACACTCTAGACATCTAGCCACATAGTTGACTATGTCAGCCTTCATTCCTTCTAGAAGAATAAGGGTTTAAGGTCTGCCCTCATATTCGTGACCCCCGGGTGAGCCATGTAAACTGCTCTATGCACCTCGCTTAGGATCAACATCCTCAACTCGTCATTTGGCAGTACGCAAATTCAACTTTTAAACCTCAAAAAACCATCGCTATCAAATGAAAATCCCTCATATCGTAGTACCATTATTGTGTTTTGTCCGATAAAACCCTCGACCTCTTTGTACCAGTCATCGTCACGTTGTAAAGTGAGAATCTTCTCACGTAGATTCGTCTGAAGAGGAAACACAACCAATGCATGATCTCCAACTCAAAGCATCCGCCACTCAGTTCATTGTTCCCTTTATGTAAGTAATCTCAAAGTCTTACTCTCTATGAAATTCCAACCAACGCCATTGTCGCACGTTCAGGTCGCTTTGTGTAAAAATGTGTTGTAGTCCACAATGATCAGTCTTTAGTTCAAATTTTCTTCCAACAAGGTAGTGTCTCCAAACCTTCAAGGCATATATGATGGCTAATAACTCAAAATCCTGCGTCACGTAGTTTTCCTCATGCCTTCTCAATTTCCTCGAAATGTAAGCAATCACTCATCCATCTTGCATCAAGACTCCACCTAAACCTTCCTTGGATGTGTTTGTGCATACCAAGAAGTCTACGTCCATGTCAGTTACCTTTGGTATCGATGTTGTTGTTAACAACTCCTTAAGCCTTCGAAATGCTTCTGCGCATTTCTCGATCCAAGCAAACTTCTTGTTCTTTTTATGTAATTTCGTGATCGGATTTGCTATATTCAAAAATACCTCAACAAACCGTCGATAGTATTCTGCTAAACCCATAAAACTACGCACTTTCATGACATTCATAGCACAGGCCATTCCATAATAGCCTCGACCTTGGCTGGATCCACAATGATACCTTTGTCGGAGATGACATAGCCTAAGTAGTGAATCCTCGATTGATAAAAAGATCTTTTGGACAACTTCCCATACAATTTGTTCTCTCGGAGACACTGTAGTACCAAGTGCAAGTGCTCATCATGCTCCTTTTTCATCTGAGAGTAGATCAAAATATCATCAATGAATACTTGGATGAACTTGTTCAAGTACTCGCGGAACACCCCGTTCATCAAACTCATAAATAGCCCTGGGGCGTTTGTCAGTCCAAACGGTAAAATAGTAAACTCATAATATCCAAACCTTGTCTTAAAGGCGGTCTTAGGGACGTCATCCTCCTTGATCCGCAACTAGTGATACCCTGATCGTAAATCGATCTTGGAGAACAACGTCGCAACCTTCATTTGATCGAACATATCATCAATTCTCAGAAAGGGATACTGATTCTTGATCGTAGCCTTGTTCAGTTGACAGTAGTCAATGCAAAGCCTCCATGATCCATCTTTCTTTTGTATTAAAATGGCAGGTGCTCCCCACAGTGACACACTAGGACGTATCAGTCCCAGGTCCAACAACTCCTTCAGTTTCATTTTCAACTCTTGCAACTCTAGGGTCAACATCCGATAAGGCGTCCTTGCTATCGGTTCGGTCCCCGGTTTCAGGTGTATGGTAAACTCCAATTCCCTTTACAGCGGCATCCTAGGTAACTCTTCTGGAAATATGTCCACAAACTCCATCACCACTGGAAGGTGTTCTAGACCTTCTACTACTCCCTTATTGTTTAGTGCAAGGATTGCATACAACTTGCACCCCTTGCGCATACTCTTCCATAAATGTAAGGAAGAGATGAACCTCAGGGAAGCTCCCTGGTTCTGTCCTACAATCACATGTCTCTGTCCCTTGTCATCGACCAAGCTTAACCATTTTGTCTTACAGTTGAGTATCGCCTCATGCGATTCCAACCAATCCATACCAATCATGACGTCATAAGATCCTAAGATTATGATGTACAAGCTGGCCCTCAAGACAAACTCTCCCAGGTTAAGGGCACAGCCCGTAACCTTTCCTCCAACCTTTTGTTTGGCTCTTGAAGCCATCTCTATGAAGCTAAACTCATCCTATTCGACTGCCTTTACCTTAATCCTTTTTAGTGCTACACCAGAAATGAAACTCTCGGTAGCACCGGGATCAATCAAAATACTAAGGGTCTGGTCAGCGACAATACCTGTCGTCTCAAGCACAGTCGACTAGTGCTCTGCCTAGCGGTTATTCACCACTGCATGAATCTGATGGGCCTTGCCCATATCTCCCACTGTAGTGGGTCCAGCTGATCTAGACGCTTTGGTCCTCTCCACAAGAGAGTCACGCTAGTAGTGTGGCTCCCCACACGTCCAACACCCCTTCCTCGACCCAGAAATCCTGGTACCCGAAGTAGAAGATGACGACCCACCAGCCTGGAACCCTAGTTTGTGTTGCTAAATAAGCACAAACTGTTGTTTCTACGAGAGACGCTACTGTTGATGCTGTGGTCCCCGATAAGGTGTCTGCTACTTAGGCGGCGGTCGTCGGGGTGTGGTGAAAGTGGATCGCCTCTGGAATGCACGATATCCTGGTGTAAGTCTTGCTTGTGTCTGGTGCTACTGTTTTCTAGATGAACCCTGCCCTGCTGGTATCGCTGGAGTCCTGGTCTGACCCCCACTAATAAGATCCTCCTCTGCTATGAGGGCCTTCTGGACGACATCGTGCAAGGTTTGAGGCATCAAAATCCTAACCTTTGCACACAGGTTGTCGTTAAGGGAAAAAACGAACCTTTCGACCTTAAGTTTCTCTATGTTAAGGTGCAGAGCATACCGAAGCATCTCCATAAAACATGCCTCGTACTCGGGCACCGTATGACCTCCCTATCGTAAGGTGTTGAACTCATTGAGTTGACGCTCAATGAATTACTCTGAAAGGTACCTCTCTCGGAACTGTTCCTCGAATAGTTCCCATGACACGTCTTCGACGACCATGTTTAGCTATGGTAGGAGTGTCTTTCACCATAGAAGAGTGATCCCCTTCAGTTGAAAGACCGCCATGCGAACCTTCATGTTGGAGTTATAATCGCGAAGTGCAAAGCACATCGCCATGTTCTGCAACCATGCCTCGGCGACTATGCCATCCGAGGCACCAAAGAACTTAGGAAATTTGACCTTCTCGAGTTCACAGTGAATTATACCAGTAACTTCCAGTGCACCTCGCTCAGTGCTGACGCTCTAGCCTCATCTCTGTCCAAACGGCTGATCAGTGCCTCGGACATGCACTGAAAGGATCTCATCATTCCGGCTACATCGCCAACTGCTATCTGCTCCTGTCTGAGAACCTACTCATCTCCCCGGGGGTTAGACCCCTTAGGTGTGGATGCTACTGGAGGTGTCACGCCTCCTCCCCTCACACCCCGTCATCTGCCTCCGCGACGTCCTCTAACCATGATCACCTGCACACACACAATCAACTCAATCAACAACAGTATAATCAAATCAGGTCAACGAAGGTTGTAGCGATCCCAAGTCACGGGTCAAACCCGCTCTAATAGCATATGTAACAATTCTCTTCATTACGATGAAAAACCTCTTATAACAAGTGCATTTTTTTTTTTTAAAGTGTGTGCACGTGTACAAGAGAAATAAACACATTCAACTCTATGTCGCCACCCGACGATGAACAAGACACCAACCAGGATGAACACAACAAGATGACATAAGACACACAACAAGTAACTGCATGCTTTTAACGATGATCAATTGACAATAAGTAAGACTGAATACTCGCCCGTCCTACCTTGCAATGGTCAGGACCTCCAAGACACATAAGCAACGCTCAAGCCCAGGTTCCCATCGATTTTAACCATTTAAGGCCTCAGGGTTGGCGACTGTTTTGAGGAACATGGAGGTGTCTACATCCCACCCGACACAAGCAGTCCAAGCGACAAAAGGATTGCAGCCAAGTACAACAAACATTAATGAACAACCACGACCTCTACGGAAGGCGCAAGTCCGAAGGACTCCGACAACAACCAACCATAATCAATCCATGCAACTAGCTTAATCCACAGAGTCCACAATCATCGATTCATCATAGAATAATCAAGTTTACAAGTGAGGATGGACAGGTCTAATCAATCTAGATTATCATAAATGCAGTCCTCAATATCAATAATTACAACAATTTATTATATCTTGACAAAATCATTATTACGCTACTTGTACTGAATGTCTTGCAAGTATCAATTCTATATCAACTTAATGTCAATAAATAGGTAGTGTAATTCCATCATATTTAATCTTGTCCATACAAAACTGATTAAGCACAAAAATGGATAAGGATCATTAATCCTTTATAAATATGGATTCTCACTATTGGTTGCATGCCCTAGGTTCTAATCCTCATATACATAATAATTTAATTTGTCCTTTTAAATCAATGATAATAACTGCACTTGTCATTTTGTGCCTTCTAAAATCATTAACTCGTTCATTAATTATAATCAAATAATGAATGGATGTAAATCATCATTTAAGCAAAATTTAACATGAATCTATAATTATAATTCAATAATTAACGCAATCAGCCAAAATCATTTACTCATTCATTAATCATAATCAAAATAATGAATAGCTATAATTTTATCAATTAACGCAATAACTAACATTTTAATCTCTAATCGTAATTCAACTTAACTCCATATTCTAAAATCATTTAACACGATCATTTGAATAAACATCAACATTGACCTAAAAATGAGTGAAATAACTAAGAAGATCTTAAGATGGACTTTTATATCCAAAGTACACATATATTACCAGGCCAATCACATTCAAATAGCATGTAAAGTATCTAGATTTGATGGAATGGACAAAAAGAACTATTTCATTTAACAAAACAACCCTAAAATCTTTATATATATTCCAACCGTTCCCTTATTAAAACTTCTCAATAAAACGAGAACCAAAAGGTAATTAACTCTAGATTACGCCCTTTATCTGAAGCTTGTCTGAAGGTTATCTGAAGGTTGAAGGTTGAAGGTTCATAAAATAAAAGCAAAACTATGGACAGTAACTGGCTGCCAGACACACAGTCGAGGTCACAAAAACGAAGTCCGGGTTGAAACCAATAAATAAAAAAAAGGGCTCTCTGTTCTATGTTAAATTAACTCGTTGCCAAACATAAAATTGCTATCACTAAAACATTGAACCAGAATCGTGGATTTAGTAAATCAAGGTTGTTCTCGCTACTCGCTTGAGTTGACGTTCAAGCCAGTCGCTACACCCACCATTCTATTGGTAAAATCAATACGATTCAATGTTGTGGTAAAACAATTTCCAATCAGATGCATTCGTAAGGAGAAACAATTGTTTAACTATCAAATCCAAAGGAAGAATGTCTGCACAGAAGCCGCTTTTGAATGTATCAGAGCCAGGTTTACGGGAACCATTTCGCTGAACGGGAAGCCATCATGCACTAACATTGAAAAATCACCATTTGAGGTACGAATTTAAGTTGCCAGTGAAATACAGTCACTGACATGCCCATAATATAAATTTGTCATTGCAATAACTTCTTAGCATACAATGGCTATTCGGGATATGCTATAACAATTGTTTTTTTCTATATCAAGGGAGGCCACGACCATTACACACTACAGTTATCACAGGACATCTACGCAATAACACACGGTGATGGTTATCCATGGTATTATACATAATATTTACCCACAATAACCTACCGCATTAACACACAGAATTATGCACAAAAATCCACACCCTGTCTACGAGTGTTAACTCACATTAAGGTTTATACACTGTAATTATTAAGACACAGTAATAATAGAACTATGAAATACACTGCATCCATGCATATACAACTCCAATTCATAATAGCTAAGAGCCTGAGGCAATAAAGGCGAAGACAATAACTGCCCTCTGAAATGGCCTGGTGCAATTCTAGACAGGGGTGTTTGTGTGCATGGTCAGGGCCCTTTCTAGAAAGAAAAAACGTTAAAAGTTTTTATTATTTCTTTTTTTTTTCTTTGCGGACTGTTGACAACACTTGATTCTCCTGGACTCCTTAAGTTAGCACTCAATGCAGAACTTCCACGCCTAAACCCTTCATACAAATCGACCTTGATGCAGAGATTAATGACCATTATCAAATGATGAATCAAACAGAAACAAGTTCACTGGTAAATAATAATTACACAGTTAAATTTAAAATCTGTCAAGGAGTGGCCTCTAGGATAGCTAAACTCATCTCTCCATGAATTTAAGTCCATAGGTATCACAATTTGTTATATAAAATTTAACATTTAGCAATCGTTGGATGAAATCAGGAGTTTTAGCAAGCATTGTATAAAATTTATCCTTTGCGATTCATCGGAGGAAAACAAAAGATACAAAAAATGTTATATAAAATTTAACACCAGTTCACTTTTCCAATAAACAGGCATATCTACATCATAAATCCTAATGCATTCTATTCTACCAAATAAATGAGCATACCTTTGTCTCTTCGTCTGCCTCGAATGATGTCCGCATGCTCCGTGTCGCTCCCGCTCGCCGACCGTCGAGACCTCACCGGTACCTACCAGCCAACGCTAGGTGTACTTTGCTTCCACCTTAGCCCCATGAGTCACAAAGGGGCCACACACTATCCAGATAGTATGTCTAGCTCCTAGCTCACCTCGCAAGGCCAAGCTACCACTCCTATCCGACCTAGAAATCCCAACTCCCCACAGGTTATCAGTCAAGTCACAATCTGCCAACGTAACCTTACGCGAACAACTGATCCCCCTTCTTCCTCTTCCTTCCTCTCTTTTATAGAGTTTTAGAACTTCCCACTTTCCCCAAATTTCATTTACTTTAAGTTTTAATAAAATCTTCTAAAAATTCCCTTTCGTACAAGTGTCATTCATCCCCCACGTTTCTTCATAAATTATTTTCTTTAATTTATTAAATTGTCTTATTTCCCTCACCCACCTAGAGTTACTCCTATTTTTACTCCTAGGTTTCCCTAGATTCCCTTACAAGTTTTAAATACTTTCCCTAAAATGATGTTGCTAATTTAGTTCAATTTAGAAGGTTCTTTATCACAGATTCGTTACTAAGTTGACCTTGCTTTTTACCATAAGTTCCTTTCTTTCCCTTATTATGTTTCCTAATTTTTATTATTCCCTTCTTTCCCCTTTTTATTAGAGCCAAAAATGGCAGTTGCGCAAATTAACCTCTTTTCCTTTTTATTAATAATTTAATATCTTTTACACTTTCACAAGTTAAACAATTAAATTCTTCTTTACAATTTTAAATCCACTAATTTTAATTAAATTCTTACTCTCTTCATTTTACCCCAAAAATTATATGAAGACTAAAACTATTACTTAAGTGGTTTTTCGTTTAATTTTTTATTTTTTTATTTTTATAGGGTATTTTTCTTAAGGTTAGACAAAACTTTTACCCCTAGAGAAGTTTTAGACTTAGGACTTAATTTATGAACTGGACGACATTTAATTAGGGGAGTTGTTTTAAAATTTCTTAATGTGTTAAAAGTCTTAGGGCCATCTAGGCTCAACCCTCTATCATTGTCAATGTGACGTGCCCTTCAGGATGCACTACATGGTCCAAGGGTGTAACTCGCTCCTTTGTTTCTTTTGCATGATGTGCCCTTCAGGATGCACCACGTGCTCCAAGGGTGCCACTCACTTCTTGACTGATTGGTAGACATCAATAACCCCTGGAGTCAACACTCCACTAGGTGAACTTGTGGGAGACTAAGGGATTCTAAGGAATAAGGCCCCCACCTTATTGCGTGCCCCTTAGAATCATCGTGAGCGACTGTCGTAATCTGCCCTCGTGGCATCGTGGGTCCTCTCAAACTAGGTAATCGTTAACCTACAGTTCCATCCATGGTGAGAGTGCTAGTAGGTTGTCGCAGAGTTGTTGTCCACACCTCTCCCTCAACCTCTATGGTAGTCGTGTGTGGCCCCTTTAATCCATATGTGAGTCTGGTTGGCAAGATATCGTCAACTCAATCTGGAGTCCAAGGGGTTCCTTTGATGTCTCTACATCCTCAAGGTCCAAAACCCTGCACACTCAGTAAAACCGAGTCAATAGCACCTGTCTATTTCAAAAAAGTAAAACATCATGTCATCTACCATAACACATCATAATCAAGGACAAATTTTTTAATATCATAATAGTCTAGATCACTTGCGAGCAAGTGTCCTCAAAGAATAAGTTTTCTCAGTGCGCCAGAGCGGGATGTTACAATCATGCACAGTCAACGTAATGTAAAAAGGAGAGACAAAATCTTTAGCATTTTCGATATGCAGAGGAAACTTTATAGTAGGTCTATCATGTTCTAAATCAATAACATCCACATGACATTCAACATCCGAGAAATTAATCATCTTCAAAATTTTCTTTCTATACATTGTATTTTTTGCTAGTTCAACCAGAGGTACAAGAATTTTGATTTTATTATTTTCTTTTTCCATGAAACTTCCATTTGTCTTCTCGGCTTCTCTTGTTGGGATCTTTTTTTATATTCTTTCTTTCCTATTAGTCTGAGTTTCTTTTTTTTTGGTTGTCTTTGTTTTTGTAGCTTGCATTTCAATTGTTTTAGTTTTGGCAGCTTGTGTTTCAGTGGATGGTTGGACTGCCTCATTCGTTTTAGTTCTCGACAAGATTTTATTTGGTAGAGAAGTTGTAGAATTTTGATCTCTAGGCCTTATATTATATTTCTGTTGAAGCTCTACCATTATAGAGTTGGTGATTCCTTGATAATCAGACTCTCCTAAATTATTTATACTTTCCTCATTTCCAAACAATGGTTCTTGGTCTAAAGAAATTTCTTAATATTGTCTAGTTAGGTGGGGTTCTTGGTCATCATCACTGAGGTTGTTCATCTCTTCATCTAACCCCTCATAGTCTTGCATATCATCATCTTGCATGAAGTTTTCTATTTTAAAAGGGGCTTTCATTTTTTGGTCCTTGTTTTTCACTTGTTTCTGTTGGATCTGGGGGTTAGGATTTCTCCGGAAATCCTTTCTAGAAAATGGCTCATTCTTAGCTTGGTCTAGTTCCATTCTAGAGATTTTATTTGATAGGTCTTTTATTATTTTTTCCATATCATCCATCTTTTCTTCTGTAGATTTTCTAGAACCGGAGGGTCCTGTTTGTTCTCTGAAGCATCTAGGTTCCTTGGTTCCCATCTCAACCTTGTATTTTACTTTACCTGATGCCATAATGTTCAACTCTATTTCTATAGCATCATCTTGCATTCCCTTGAGAGTAGCATATCTTATTTCCATTAGAAGCCAGGAAAAGTCGGGCTCAAAAGCCCCTGCGAATGTCACTTTAGTTGTGGGTTGAGAGGGTTTAACTTCTGTTGGGATCTTATGATATAGTTTTATAACCTCTAGGTGAATTTTAGGAATGTCTCTGAATTCTTTTTCCTCATAGCTCCAAATTTTGTCAGATAGTACAAGTGATCTTTCTTTTCTCCCCACTATCTTAAGAAATCATTTTCTAACTCGTCGTAATACTGCAGGGATCCTACCGTAAGTCCTCTAAACCAGATCCTTACTTTCCCCTAAAAATTTTCCACTAGTAGCCTTGAGTATACGTCTTCATGTTCGATACCGAGGATATCAGTGAATTGATAGAAAACATTTATGTGTTCTGTTGCCATTAAATCTCCCTCCCCTGTAAACTTTGGTAAATATTTCATGTAATTTTTAGGTAGGTCATGAAGGACGGGAGGAAGGACTAAAGGGGGCATATCTGGAAGCTACCTTAACGAAAATCCTAGGGGGTGGGGGTGGTCATTGACCACCTCTACCTCCAACACCACCTCCTCTGGAAACACCACCTCCTCCAACAACACCAGCTCCATGGCCACCTCCAACCCCAAGCATCGAAAATCAGGTGGATGAGCTTGAGGAGTTAAAAAGAGGGTTTTCATAAACTTCTAATGACCAAAATGGTGACCTTTCGAATTCCTCAAGAAGTGATGAAGGGGAGTCTGGAAAATGATCGTTATGAGATGAAAATTCTATAAGGGGAGGAAACGGGAAACATGGACTAAATTCTTCAGACTTACAAGATGTATAGATATGTGAACCGACGGGTGACAAATCAGGATATAAAGTATGTTGTTCGAGCTTTCGGAGAATTGAAACCTTTAATTATGGAGAGGATTGGGTAGACAATTTTTTTATAATAGGGGTAATATCTGATGTTCTTCTATTCAAATAGTTCAGTGTATCAAGAGGGTCAATCTCAATGTTTATTGCGAGTTTACTAGTTGAGGCCTCCACAGAAGGTGTTTTCTTAAGATTTTCTTCAAGAGTTAATACTTCGACCGGAACCTTAGTATTGACGTGAGTTATTTTGGGTTGATACTTCTTACCTAAATATGAGGAAGTGGACTTAAGGTATCCCTTGGGTTTTAGAAACCTTTTGGGGTCAGATACGAGCATAGTCTATTGCTCATCTGGGTTCTTCTTGGTATTATTTTAACAGAATGCCAGTTTATCTATAGTGGAGTTGCCAAGTGAAATATAAAAATTAGCCTTATTATTGTATTCTATCTTTGTTCACTATCAAAGAGAAAAAACTTGCCATGTCTTTCTCCTAGGGAAAAATAACTTTGTTTCTCCATCCACGACAACGATGCCAAAAAGATGTTGTCCCTGAGATTACACTTAAAGCTCAAAGGATAGTGTCAGGCATCATCAATATAATGGAATGTTTTGAAAGTTTCTTTTTCTTTTGTTATTTATATAAGAATTAATCCTCAAATGAAATTAATGACAGAATAGGACATAGGTCGTATTTTTTCGTCTGAGTCAATTTATAAAATCGAATGATGTGGGGGAAACTTACAAAATTGTTAAACAACATGAGGCATAAATTCAAGATGAATCTTACCTTGTTCACAGTAGAAGAAAATAAAGAATGCACCCTTGAAAGGATATAAGATACAGTAACCCAAGTAGCTCACAGGTCTTTTATTTACTTATAGAAAATACAGAGGAAAAAATGCTTTCTTATCAAACAACCGATAAAATGTGACTACAGTAGTAGCACTAAATTGCAACCACTCACTTATCAAGGAATTACATAAAGAAAGCTAGAGATATGAGATACAAGAGAAACACATAACTCAAACTGTATAAAAATCGAAATCTCTGTATGCACTTGTATTAATCCTCACTAAGGAGAGTTTTTCTCTATTATATTCATCAAGAATCAGCCCTTTGTCAAGTATTCAAACTATAAATTTATAAAAAAATGATCTCAACCCTAAGTGGTTGGAATTCTCATAATTTAAAAACAGTAAATATTACAATATGTAAAACTTGAAGAGTTTCATTTTCATCTCCTCTATCTCTTCGCCTGGTGGCAGAGACATTTCTTCTTCTTGTCCTCTAGCTCAGAAACATTTGGCCTCTAATCATGAACTATGTAAATGGTATGCACACATTGTCTCATTTATTTCTAGATGTGTTGGCTTTCCCTTGTTCGATACACTGAACACATCTGCCTACGAACTGCACCTCTAACCTCTAAGGTTATGTTATGTCAATTTCCTTGAAAGTATATAGCTTCTTTTCTATATGAGGCAACCTATCTTGAATTTTCCTTGTTTCCAAAGATATAGCCTATAGTTGTAAACTAGGATTGACTATCCACTTATTAATCTAGATAAGGTTGATTTGTTTCAATTGTTGGATTGTCGTCCGAGCTTCTTCCATACTTCTCTTGGAATTAAGTTGATTTTTTACTATATAAAGTTTCACCAGTGCTGCAGAGATACTATCCCCTTGAACATCCAATGACTCTTTGTCGAGTGAAGACAATGATTCTTCGCAAGCTTTCTTTAGTTCCCTGGATAATCTTTTTCTTTCAGCCAAATTCGCCACCTAGGTCTTCAGTATTATGTCGCCTCAAGTCTTCTCCGAAAGAGAAAATCAATAGGCCCTTGCTACGTAGTCCCTTGATGATATTAAAATGACCTCATGGAATGTAACTTGAGCTACAGTGGCCTCTGTCTCCCTAATATAAATGTTATTTAGATAATGGTCTCCCACCCATTAACATCTTTGAACACCTTATACTTCAGTAAAAAGGTTTTTCTAGGCTGATTCCAGCCTTTCATGCACCTCCAAGGCCTGAGCTTGGAAAACCACCATGTTCACTACCATGTTCTCATCCAAGTATATTTTAGCCTACATTTGTTTGACTAACTCTCCTTGTTGAATGGCCAATTCTCTGTTAGTTTGTGAATTTTTATGTATTTCATCAAGACTGGTTTTGAGTTGTTTAATTTCCTATTTATAACAGGATCTGATTTGTCAAAAAAACTTATTCATCTCATATCTTACCTATTTTTTTGTGGCCTTCATATCTATTTGCAACTTCCTTACCAATTGATCTCTCTGTTTCAATTGTTCTGCTAGATTCCTAATTGAATACTGATTTGTCGTAGAAAAATATCCTAATGAGCTTGTCATTTTTGTAGAAAATTCTACCTCCTCTAGGGCCTATCCATCATATAGCACTATGTGCCTTTTTATAGTTGAACCCTCCTTTCGGTGCATTTCTCTTTTGAGAATATCCCTCCTCTTCTTACGGAAAAAAAAAGTCAGAAGGGGGCATTTCTTCAGCCGAAATAGGAGTAAGATATTCTATAAATACGACTTCGACATTTGGGTTTCCATGACTTGACTGTAAAGGTTTTAGTGATATGATAGGGATTCCTATCTCGGTATATGGTTTTTTCCCTATTGTGTTAGTAGCTAATTTATCTGGTGTGGATGGTGGTGTTTCCTGTCGCTTTTTTAACAAATCTTCAATTTGAGCCTTCGTTTGACCACCATGTGGATTTGATGATGCATTATCCACCTTATGAGTTAAAACTTCAAATCTCTTCACATTATCCTGAGTGTCTCACCCACTGGAACTTCCTGCTTCTAAAACTTTAGTCACAACTTATTGCGTAGATGGAGGTGTCTGGGTTTCTGCCTTCAAAACTTTAGGCAAACTATTACTTCTTTGTTTTTAAAAATTGTAGAACTCAGCTAATTTCTCTGGAGATAGATTTTGGAATCTTCTCAACACCTCTTGGTATGAATTTACTCCCCAGAACATTTCATCATGTGGGGAATCTTCAAGCTTATATCTCTTAAGATTGTATTGGGCTAGGTGGTTTGACATGATCTTCTAAGGAATATGCTTCTTGAATTCAATATCTACCAACTTAATGTCTTCTAAGGCCACAACCTCCACTTTTGAGTGACTGAAATGAAACCATGAGAACATACCAATTTGTAAAGGGAATTTCGTCCATACCTTTTTTTGCGCCACTTTTAATTCTTTGTTGATTCCCCCCGTTAAAGTTTTATAGGCTACCTCTCTGCACAACAAATGATCTGGAAGAAACCTTGGTAAAGAATGTGTGGGAACTAGACATAAAAAAAACCTGATGTAGGAGAAATGCTCCTCAATGTACCAGTGTGCTATTTTCCCTAGGCTAGTCATGATCTTTTCTGAAATCCTGGGAGGTGGGAAACCGTCGAGAGAAATATGCATCGACACTAACACATAGTTGGATATTTTGTAGAAGAATTCTTTTACTTTATCCTCCCACATCTTGGAGTGATAGAAATGTATGGGCTCAATGTTGGTTGGATTCCAACTCCAACTCATCAAAGGAAACAACGTCATAAATAAAATGGCATCCATAATGTATGCCGACATGTAGAAATAGGAAGGTTCCCCTTTGGATTTTGACGATTGATATTACGTGATTTCCTTGGTGAAACTGTTCAATAATATCTTGGCCCAATTGAAACAAAAACCTTCGGCAACTTCATGCATGATTGGTACCCATGGTAGCAGGAAATGAACAAAGTTTTCTCTCTCGAAAATTATACATAGCATCATGGCCACATACATCATATGGGCATCTAATGATGCAATGGCATATATGCTCTGAACTTCTCAGGGAATTACCACCAGTTCTTGATTAAGTTGGGGTAATTCCTTCCACCTTGTGTGCACTCTTCTTCACCAAAATATTTTAAGAAATCAACATTATTATTGTGCTTGAATGCTCGGGATAATTTGTACATCACTTGTATATGTTCTGGTCCAGAAGACCCAATAGAAACTTTTTTTCAATTGTGGATGCTCCTGGTTGAGATGTCAATGTTATCCAAGGCCCAAGATATCATGTTGTTATACGGCATGAGTCTCGGTCGCATGGTTATTTTATGCAACTCTAATTGAGCTTTGTACTGGAACTTAGTCGCATGAGTTTCAGTCACCTCATAGCTCAAATATTATGGGCAACTAATTAGCTTGTATTGTAAGATATAAAATTCTTGTGTCCATTTTTTCACGGTATCTATAACTCTCGACGATGTGTTCGAGAGGACATCTGTGTTCTGGCTCAATCTTTCACCATTCACTTTAGCTATTTTCTACAGAGCCATGATAGTAGTGAGCTCAGAACTGTGCTACTTGTGACAGGGAAACGCAAAAATTTCTTAGCTTGCTAAAACTTGCTATTCCGTGAAACCACAAATGGAATTCAAACTTCAATATCCTTTTCCCTTAACTATGTTGAGTTACAAATACTTTACTGACAATGCATTCACTTTCCTTAATGAAAATATTTATGCGGTGATTTGAGATCTTATTTGAAATCATTGTCGTAGATCGATTATTAATTCCATTAATGTTTGGTGGTTCGTGATCATAAGGTTTGACGAATAACATTTAAATTTACCCGAGCTACGATTCAACGAAAAATTGATCACGAGATGATCCTTATTAACCCATTAGTTAAGCGTGTTTATCGTTAAGTGTTTTTTCAGATTTTCAGACTTCGGGATTTTGGTAGATGCTTGAGACAGAATCCTGGAAATGTGAAATCACGAAGTAATTAATAAACCTTAATCATGTTTAATAAATTAAATAATCATTCTTAATTTCAAGTATTTTAGGGGTTTGTACTTCGTGATATTAGAGTTCAATGGATGGTGAATATTCGAACTTCGAATGTGCGAAGTTATTAATTAAACATTAATCAAGATTGACTTATTTAAAAAGGGTTTAGATTTTTGGCGTTTACATGCTTCGGACATCGACAAAAAAAAATTATTGGATTTTCAATAGGTCACTACCCTTAGTGATTTGTTCAAAATTAGGAAGGTATTCATGTATGGTGACTAGGATCTATCGAACGCTTTTCATGTACCAGGATTTTGCAGTTGCAACATGGTGGAACACCTTAATCGTGAAATTTCGAAACCCGAAACTCCAAAAAAGTATCTAGTGACTTAAATATTAATGAGTGGGTGGATCCACAACTCCAAAGATATTAGGATCACTTCATTAGATGGAAAATTTCATCAAAGTTGAGAATCAAGCACGCTTTATTATTTTTTTAACACATAATGAAATCTATTTAAATTCTAAAAGTTTAGAAATATATATGTGTTCCAACAATATGAACAGTAATAATCAAACTCCTTAGTGAAATATTCACCTCCATTATCTTATCTGAGACACTTCAACTTTTTTCTTGTCTTATTCTCAACCAAAGCTTTCCATTTCTTAAAAGTATCAAAAACATAAGATTTTTTTCCAATGCAATAAACCCAAGTTTTTCTAGTTGCATCATCAATAAAAGTAACATAATAATGAGAGCCACCAAGAGATGATACCTGAGTTGGTCCCCATACATATGTATGCACAAGATCTAACCTTTCACTCTTCTTTTCTTTTCCGACTCTGAGAAATCCGAGTATTTGTTTTTTTCCATAAACACAATGCTCATAGAAATCCAAATCAATTTGTTTAAGATATGGAAACATATTTCTTTGTGAAGTATCTTCATCCCCTTATCACTCATGTGCCCAAGAATATGATTCCACAATGATGTATCCACTCCTGTTTAATCTAAGGAGATAGAAGATTCATTATTACTAGTACATAAATACAATGTACCTACCTTCTCTCCTTTTGCTCTCACCAATGATCCTTTGGTGACCTTCCACCCATTATCTGTCAATATGGATATACAATCTTCACTTGATGACTGCACTATTGAAATTATATTTTTCCTTAGATATTGAACATGTCTTACGTCTTTCAACAACCATTGGTTTCCATTCCTTTGATTTATTTTTACCTTTCTCATTCCAACAATTTTGCATGATGCATCATCACCCAGATGAACCTGTCCAAAATCACCTTGAATGTAATCTAGAAAATGTTTCCTATGGGGTGTGGCATGAAATGAATCCTCTGAATCTACTACCCATTACTCATAAATATTATCTATAGGAAGAATCAAAGCATCTTGTAACACATCACTTGTTACATTTGCTTCCTAATTTTTTTCTTCTTGTCCATCTCTTTATTTCTTTGGAGCTATGCATTATTTCTTCAGATATCCTTTCTTACCATAATTCCAACACCATATATTTCCAAATATCGATTTGGATCTTCTCTTCCTAGAATTCTCGTGGTTACATGATGCATGTTCTCCATGTTCAATGCATTACCTGATGTCTCACCTATAATTTTCCATCGTATTTCCTCGCTAAGGATAACACCAACAACATCATCAAATTTTAAAGTATTTGAACCAGAGACAGAGTTACTTAAATCCATTACCAAGCCATTCCATCTTTCTAGAAATGAGCACAATATTATAAGACCCCTGACCTTATCATCAAAGTCCACTTTTACAGAACTTAGTTGATTAGTAACCGTACTAAATTCATTTAAATGATCTACAACAGAACCACTTTTTGACATATTAATATTAAATAACATCTTCATTAGAAATACCTTATTGGATGTAGAGGGTTTCTCATACAGTTTATCCAATGCATCCATCAGCTCCTTCATTGTCTTTCCTTTTGAAATATTGAAAGCCATAAACGTTGTCAGGGTCAGTTGTATCATTCCTAGTGCCTTTCTGTCTAGAACCTCCCATTTTTCATCCTTCATGGTCGTTTTCCTATTTTCTATTCCACCCAATGGTAGGAATAGATCCATCTGATATAAATAATCTTCCATTTTCATCTTCCATAACTAGCAGTTTTGGCCGTTAAATTTCTCAACCCTAAAATTTCCATCTTCCACCATTACTCCCACTTGAACTAGGAACCCTCTTTTCCTGTGAGTTACCTTTCACTCAGATACCAATTGTTAGAAAAATAGGATTGCAGAAAAATAAATAAAACAAATGTGGAAATAAAACACAGAAGATACACAATACAATAGAGACACATATATACATGGTTCACCAAGCGTAGGCTACCTCCACCGGAGAAATTTCCAGGTCCTTTCTTTATTATTATCCAGCAAAATGAAGGGATACAACCTACAAAACACCCACTGTAACTTCCTCTTATTTCTCTCACAGCCTCCTCTCATAGAATACAATATTTCCCATAATACTCAGCCACAATACATTTCCCTCATAAAAGAGGGTTCCCTTCTAGGGAAAAAAATCCTAACATAACTTCTACCATCATATTTGTGACCTTATAATTAACGGTCCATATTTATTATGAAATTACAATATACATTTACAAGACAATTTTTCCTTCGGGGCCTTCACCCCCGAATCCATGTGAGGGCCCGCTTACCCCTAGACCCCACAGGGGGGGTAACCCCGCTAGGAACTCACCCACATAGATGAGTGTACATTCTTCTTGGGTGTAAAGTCTTCATGGGGTATAAACACGACTGAAAAGAAATACCTCTGAATCAAGAAGATAATCAAGCTCCACAACCAACACTCTATCATTCAACCCATCGTACTTGGGTGGGTCACATAACTTTGTTTCAATCCAGTGTAATGATCAAGTAATGAAAGAACATCATCTAGATGATACTTCATGCATGCTTTGTTTCCAATGTTCCAAAAATTTCTCTCAATATGACACACATGATATAATGCTTCTACAACTTAAGGTGCCATTTGTAGTTGGATTAACGTAGTCATCTATTCACGTAGTCAGATTATATAGGTTATCCATTTGATTCCTTTTAGCTGGTTCTATATACCTCTTTCCTTCTTTCAGATCTAATGGTGTGGTAACCTTCAAACCGCCTACTTCAAATATCATTTCCATTTTCTTTAGATTAATAGTCATCTTATTTTTAAATTCCCATTCAATCCCCATTATCACTGGATATGGTTGATTATCATCCGTGATCTGGATGAATTCAAAATCTACTATACTTCGCAACACATCCATATTCACAAGTACCCATAAAAATCAACTAATTGGTACTATATTGTGTTGTTTTTCCAATATTGATTGGAAGAGATACATTCATCACGCTTCTAGGTCCTTCATCGTGCTTCTCTCCTGATATCTTATGTACTTTCTAATTTGAGTTTTGATTCTAATTCCCTCTTGTCTTCCACTTTGCAAGTAATTGAAGACAATATCTTGTCACATCATCCAATTCTTTTCAATACGTGCATGTTGTATAAGGATTCAGAAAAGTCATGAGCTAAGTATCCTAGTTGATTATAATTGTAGAACATTTTTGGTCCTCTACCTCCTCTGCCCAAAACCCCTCTTGCTCGACCTCTGCCAAATCCTCCTCGATCTCCTCAAATAAAGCCTCTTTTATTGTTATAATGTGGAATATCTCCTTCAATCATGGTATTTTCCTCTTGAATTATATACATATATGAAGTGAACTCCATCATTAGCTCATATAAGTTGCAGTACTTCTCTTCATTCCTACTGACTTGAAAAAGCTAAAAAATAAATTAAGGGGTGTACTCTAGTCCTTCTACAACAATGGAGTATTAGGCGGATGATGTCCCCATTTTTTTCATATTTCATAGTACCCTCCTCTTTGTAATGGGTTTGGTGCTATAATCACTAAATAATTCACAAATGATGGGCAATCATCCTTATGGTGGCCTTCAGTCCTACACATGAGGCACGAAAGTTGTTCCCTCTTCTCCTTTCCTTTCGTAAGCTCTACTAATTGGATTGTCAAGGAATCTATCTATGTCTGGAATTGAGCCATCCCTCTACCATTCCCTATAGTAGATGCTTCCAGCTTCATCACAATCTCCAAATATTCAGGCTGTGACACAAATTTTTGTTGTATCAATGGGAAATGAATGTGTGGCAATAGTCCTACAATAAATCATTCTTTGGGTTGTTGATTCAGAATTTGGAATGTCATTCTACCCATCAAATGCTTAAATATTTGGTCATAGTCCCAAATTGACTCATTCCACACTTGTTTAATTTCTGTCAACTCTGTAATGTATTGAGACTCAAATTTAGGCTTCTTGAACACTTTCAATAATGCTTGTTGGATTTCTGTCAATGTCCTTGCTTGACCTGTTGGCATAGTACTCTGCAATTTCATGTTCTAGACTAATATGTGGCCTCTAAATGTCATTTACAACTCCTAGATGTTTATGAATTCATCCTGGACATTCTTTGCATCCCAAATTGTCTCAAATACAAATAGATGTTGTTTTGGGTCCTTCGACCCAACTCCTCGAAACTTCGACATTCTCAATGTATTGTCTAACCCTGCTATGGTGTTTTGTGTAGTATGTCCCTTAGGTGTTTCTAGTTGATTATGACTTGATGCACGACTTCCACTTCTCTGGATACTACTATTCTGACTTCCTTCACTAACTGTAAGTTATTTTGACAAATATTCAAATGTTATCTCAGATCCAGGAGACGTACATGGGGTCCTAGGTTCGAGACAAGATCTAGTCTCAATAGGACTTAATGAATATTCTATTATAGGATTGAACCAAGGATTTTCTCGCTCTCCTTCTATTCTCAGTATTTCTACGATATAGACTATTGCTTAGGGTTTTCTCCTCTCATACTCATTGCATGACTCTCCTTTCTCAACCCTAATTTTCAACCTCTTATATCTTCTTCGAATGCGAAGTACTCCAAATTCATCTTCCTCTTTTGATACACCTTCTTCATTTCTATACATCCTCAATCCCTCCCTACTTTATTTATCTCTTTATTCATTCCTTCTTACCTTCATAACATCTCCTGTTCAACCCCCAATTACCCTATGTGTGCGAAGCCCCCTAACAATCAAATTCCATTGTCATCACACATTTGTCACAAAACAACATCTTTATCTAGGTACCCAATGCTTTCAAAAACCTCCCATGTAGGCCCTTAAAGAAATCCTTTTTTATGTGTTAAGAACCAAATACCTGAATACAAAATATCACAATAGATCCAAATATATCTGAATACAATCACCGCACAAGATATATAAAACCATATAGAAAACCACAACTTTATTATATCAAAACCCTTGGGGTAGGGCAACACCATACAATGGATCCTATTATGGAAGGGATCCTCTCCTGTTCACTTGCCTCTTTGAGGGGGCTTCCTCCTAATGATCTTCAGCTCCAAACACAATACTTCTCTTCATGTCTCATTACATTGCTTAAACCCCTTTATATAGTGCTACCATCACCTAAGAACATTCTAGATGAGGAATCTTCTAGAAGTAGAACCTTCTAAGAAGTCCTCTTACATTTATTATATC
>ML778413.1:1221788-1270484 GCA_009831015.1 Picea engelmannii
TTGAAATTGGGTGAAATTGTGAGAGGAACTCAGATCTGTAACTTTCTTGGAAAAATTCGGCCTCCAACTGCTACAAAAATAAAAACAAATCGCGCCGCCGTCCGCAGAAAAAACCCTGAAAATTTGCAGATTTTAAAACCTCAGTATCTTGACCTTCCGGACTCCGTTTTGAATGATTTTTTTTTTCAACTTGGGTGTTTTTCTGAGAGGAACTCAGATATACAACCATTTTTTGCAAATTTTTCACAAAAATATACTGAAAATTTCTGGAATGTCGCGGCCCTATTTTTTCTTCTTCGAAAAAAAAAATCTGCAAAATAAAAAATAGTTGCCCACAAATCCGGCCCTGGAAAGTGCTCTGATACCACTTGTTAAGTACCTAAACCAGATCTGCAAATATACTTCAGAAATAACCAAGAATAAACCATAAACCATTCACCATAACATGAACACAAGAAATAGAGAAAACCCTTAAGGTAGGGTAACACCATATATTAATCCTTATGGAAGGATAAAACTCCTCAAGCAATCCTTGCTTGTACAATCACAATATTCTTCACTATGTTTCATTACATTGCCTAGACTTCTTTATATAGCTCTCCCTATCTCCTATGAACCTTCTAGAGAGCCTTCTCACATTTATTACATCCAACTACCATAGTGGGCCTTTATTAATATAGTGGACTTAGTCCACCTTACATTCAATAACCACATTCCCATATATTAAATGACTTCCACTAATAACACATAAATACATTCTCATTGGGTACCTCCCTAGGTACCCCATATTACCTCCCTAGGTATACCACACAAACACATGTGCCACATCAGTGACATCGTAAGTGTCTCTTACCAGAATGAAATGATCACTCTTGGTTAACTTATCCACTATCACAAGAATGGCATTGTGTCTATGATATGTGAGCGGCAACCCCACAACAAAATCCATAGAGATGACTTCCCACTTGGACATAGGAACATCATGTGGTTGTAGGAGGCCTGTCGGGTGATGGTGGTCGGCTTTCACTTTTTGACACTCCAGGAATTTGGTAACGAAATGGACTACATTGCGCTTCATGCCTACCTAGAAGAAGAGCTTCCTCATATCTGCGTACATCTTCTTCACACCTGGATGCGCACAATAAAGTGCTCTATGGGATTCCTTCAGTATGATGCTTTGAATATCCCCATTCTCAGGGATGTACATCCTTCCTCGATATCTTAACAGTCTGTCTGTTTCCATACTATATCCTTCATACTTTGGATCTAATTGCCTCTCGCTCTGGAGGTTTGAAGTAGCCTTTAAATACCAATTGTCTTGTTGGAGTTGTGTCAACACATGTTCCCTTAGATTTACCTTTAAGGTTACCAAGGAGAAAATACGTGGTCTCCTACTCAAGGCATCTGCAACCACATTTTCCTTTCCCTTGATGTACGAAATACCAAAATCATACTCACTCATAAATTCACTCCATCGCCTTTTCCTGGCATTCAGATCTCTTTGAGTGAAGAGATGTTTTAAACTTTGATGGTCTATTTTGAGCTCAAAGTTTTTCCCCACAAGATAATGCCTCCAAATTTTCAGAGCTAGCATTACAACTACCAACTCTAAATCATGAGTTGTGTATAACTCTTCATTCTTCTTCAACTTCCTTGATCCATAGGCTATCACTCCTCCATCCTGCATTACCACGACCCCCAACCCTTTCTTCGAGGCATCCGTGCAGATTGTGAAGTCCTTTTCCATATCTGTCACTCATAGAATTGGCGCACTTGTTAGTAACCTCTTAAGCTCAATGAATGCACTATCACACTCTACTATCCATTCATACCTAACCCCCTTGCATTGGAAGGTGGTGATGGGTTTTGCTATTATTGAGAACCCTTCCACAAATATCCCGTAATAACCTGCTAGCCCCATGAAGCTTCTCACCTCATGGGCATTTTTCGGCACTGGCCACTCCATAACGGCCTTTACCTTTTCTGGGTCCACAGAGATTCCTTTGCCAGAAAGGATATGACCTAAATAGTGGATCTCTTTCTGGAAGAAGGAACAATTCGACAACTTCCCATACAATTTGTTCTCTCTAAGGTAGGACAACACTATTCGCAAGTGTTCCTCATGTTCTCTTTCATTCTTGGAATATATGAGGATGTCATCTAGAAAAACTTATACAAATCGATATAAGTACTTCTAGAATACGCTGTTCATGAGGCTCATGAATACTATTGGCGCATTCGTCAATACAAAAGGTACTACAACAATCTCGTAATGTCCAAACTGAGTTCGAAAGGTATTTTTTGGGATATCACCTTCCTTAATCCTTAACTGATGATACCCTGATCGCAAATCAATCTTTGAGAATACCGTTGCTCCTTTCATCTGATCGAAAAGGTCATCTATTCGTGGAATTGGGTACCTATTTTTCACTGTAGCATGATTCAAGTCCCTATAGTCTGCACACAGTCATAAGGATCCATCCTTCTTCTTTACAAAAATTACCGGCATGCCCCAGGGTGAAACAGTGGGCCTTATTAGCCCTAAGTCAAGTAACTCTTTCAACTTCATTTGCAATTCAAAAAGTTCTGGCTTTGTCATCCGATACAGATTCTTGGAGATTGGTTCTGCACCAGGTTTTAGCTCAATAGTAAAATCAAGCTCCCTCTCAGGAGGTAACCCTAGTAACTCGTTCGGAAAACCGTCCTGAAATTATGACAATACCGGGTACTGATCCAATGAGGCTCCCTTCCTTTCATTCACTGCTTCCACTACATACAATCAACACCCTTGCCTCAAGCATTGCTTAACCTTCATAGTTGACATAAAGCGTAACGACACTTTTCTCTGTACACCTTGGATCTCTACTGGTCTTCCTTCATCATCGACACAAAGCACCCTCTTTGTAAAACAATCTACCAAAGCTCGATGAGCTGCTAACCAATCCATTCCAATGATTAGGTCATACGCCCCAAGAGAAGTGATGTATACCTTCAACGTGGTAGTACACACTCCCAGGTCTACTATACAATTATCAACACTAGGTCCTACCACTTGTTTTTCCCCCAAAGCCATCTCGACTTGTTTAAAGTAATCATGCTCGTAGGCTACCAAAACACTCTTTTATAATGCAGATGGTGAAATGAAATTATATGTCGCACCAGAATCAAACAAATTGATATGATTTAGCGTACCTGATGAATCCACCACTGTGGATTGATGTTCAGCCTGGCGATTATTAACCGTTGTGTAAATCTGGTGGTTGCTACTTTCTCTCCCCATCGGTGCCTTTCCTTCTCTATGCACGAACCCTGATTGTAACTCTGGGTAGTCACGCTGGTAATGGGGTCCTTCGCACCCCCAATAGGTAACATGAGATTGAACCTGTGCACTGTTATGTGATTGCCTCTGAAATGAGTTCCTTGAATCTTCCCCTGGAACCCCTGCCCTTACTCGTTGTTCCTTGAGATGGTTGTGGACCTATCTGCGCCGCTGGTGATGAACGAGATGCTACACTCGCTGCCATTGAAATCCCTACAGCTACTATCCTTGGCGCGAATATATTACCATATGGCGGTGGCCTTGAGCCACCTCCCCTAGGAAATGTCCTCGGGTCCTTTCCTACGAATCCAGGGCGATGCGGAAATGTCGGTCTTGTACCCCTGGTTAAGTTCATGTGTTCTTCCGCATAACGCACATTTTCCACTTCTTCTGCTACTAAAGATAGTTTCCACATCCGCACCATAGCTTTTATCTTAGGGTTCAATTCATAGACGAAGTGCTCTACCTGTCATTGGTCATTGTCCATATATGGAACATATTTGACCAGTTCCATAAATCTGATCTCATATTCTTCTACATTTATGTTTCCCTGTACTAAGGCATGAAATGCCTCTACCTATTGTTCCTTGTAGTATGTTGGTAGATATTTCCTTCGGAACCTCTGCTCGAAAATTTCCCAAGATACTGTGTCTGGGGTAAGGTGCAGTTGTCTTTCCAGGTTTCCCCACCAGTTCAAGGCGCTATCTCTTAACTGAAAAATGGTGATCTTTTCCTTTGAGTTGGACGCATAGTCCATTAAGGAAAAACACCTTATCATGCCTTCCAACCACCCTTCCATGCGTTCACTGGTGCGACCCTCAACAAACTATGGAAGTTTGATCTTCTGCAATTCTCGCATGATGTCTTCGGGTGGAGGTCCTCCCGCCGAATCCCTTGACGCTTCTGGATTACCTGTTCCAGACGGTGGGGGTTCCACTTCAGTCCCTGCCGGTTGTTGCCCCTTTAAAGTCTCATTAATGGCTTCCAACGAGCGTAGGATGAGGGCTAGTTCGGGTGATGGTGGTGGTGGCACTGGCGATGTTGGTGGTGCTTGCAACAATGCTCCCCTACCTCAATTCCCTCGAGTCCTGACCATCCTGTATGCTTTGACCTGCACCAACCAAAGTTGTCAGGGTGAGTTCTGGGATGTTTCAAATTGGTGCTACTCAAACTAGAAACAGGGTTAGGCATAAGTTTTCTTTACTTGTTTATACATTACTCCTATAGGGGATTGGCTAGGTTAGGATTATGATTAAGCGTCTAAGCTTGATTTCTTCGCCCCTATGAAAAAACTATTGGTTCCCTTGCCTTATAGCTATGCTAGCCTTGCGCCATACTCACCAATTCCTATGCTTACTCTCCTAGTGCATATGTCGCCTCCTTCCCGCCTATCCTAGTCTAAGTCCTTTTAACTTTTTGCTTACAACTAAATATCCTCTGGTGCTTGACTCGTGAGCTTTTCCCTTGGCGTGCAGTGTTGGCATTGTTGAATGTTGCATTGAGATTTAGCATTGACTTGACTGGTGGAATGGAGTGGAGGGACTTGGCGCTTGGCTCGATGAGTTGTGTGTAAGGTATCATGAGCCTGACGCTTGGATAATCAGAGATTATTCTTCAGGCTAATACCTTGCTATTATTGGCAATTAAACTATTTATATGTGAATTTATTTGTAAAAGTGATATGTGTGGCGCGTTGGTGTTATTGCTCTTCTTTAGGCGCATCGCTTGGTGGGTGGTCACGGGTTCAAAACCCATAGACTCCCCTAAATTTTAATCTCTCCAAAATAATTTTTATTAGTATCATAATGTTATGTTTAAATATTATTAATTATGTTAATGTTAATAACACATTAATTACTTAATTACTGTTATTAATTATTACTATTAATTACTTTGGATAAAATTTAGTTTAGAAAGTAAATACTTAATTTCTATGAATTTTTTTTTTGACATTCAACGAGATTAGAAATTTAAATTTAATTATTAAAATTTAGATTTAAAATTAAAATTAATTATTTAAAATGCAATTAAAGTAAATTAATAAAAATGAATTAGTAAAAGAATAAAATATAATATAATATAAAAAAAATATATCTCTATAGTCGGGCAATGGATCCTCGGATGAGGCCCATGTGCCCCCTCCTTCCCGCTTTCTCTTTATACCTAACCCTAAAACCCTACACCTGCCAGCTCTTCGAACCCTACACGTCCTTCCTCTGCCGCCTCCTTCTCATCCACCGAGACAGGTGGCAGAGCAGGTCCATTTCTTTGTCAGTCACATAGGCAGGTGGAGTATGTCGTGGGTGTGGGTTTTATCATTTTCTATCACTGCATGCCTGTCGCTTGCTAGGATACTTGCAGAACTCAAGATTATCACAACCGATGTGGGGTAGATGGCCATGGTCACAACTGTTGTGAACGACTGGGTTTTCTTTGTATTTTTGGCCGGAGAGAACACTGAGGGATGACGCTTATATAGTATTCAGTTAGAATTCGGTAGTAGAATAAGGCGTGAGATGTGCATAATGCCCTGCTTCCCCTTCCCTAGTTTGTAGCCCTGTCACCACTTCACCCGCCTTGTCGCCTCATCAAATAAATGGAATCAAATATGTTCAGTGTCACTACAATAGGCAATATGCAGATTCAAGGACTACGGGTTCGATTGTTCTAAACAATGGAAATCAGTCAATTTTCTTCGGTCGTCCATTTGAATGATCAAATACATTCTCTTGTAAGTAAGCCTTCGCCTTTTTCGTAGGTTTGGGTTTGTGTGCCACCCATAAGCTCTCTTCTGGTTATCAGGCCTAGACGGCTCAGATAAATATGGTAGATAATGGAGATTTTACTTTCGCCAACAGGAACTCGGATGGTAATGGTTTGGCCAAAATCTAGACTCAAAAGAAGAAGAATGGAATCTGTCTCGACGACAGTGCTTTGCCTGTGAAGGTGTAGACTCTGAGCGAGCTCCATTCGCTGCAGCAGAAGAAATCTGCGCCCACTTCTCCCATTAAAGGAGCTCAGTGGGGGTTTGTTGCTCAGTTGTCTGAGGAAGAAAGGCAGAAGCAACAGCTGTAGTCCATCAATGCTTCTTTGGCGTCCCTTACCAGGGAAACAAGCCCCAACGTTGTGAGGGGAGATCCTAGTAAGAAGGTCGAGGTTTCGAAGCCTGCTGCCGAGATTCCAAAGAGCGTGCCTTTCGCTAAATTTACGACTAGTGACAACGCTTTGAAATTCACACATATTCTACACAACGTATCACCGAATGAGCTATACGAGCAGTCCATTAAATATGAGAAGGGGTCGTTCATTACATCAACCGGTGCTCTTGCTACGCTTTTGGGAGCCAAGACTGGGTGTTCTCTAAGAGATAAACGTGTTGTCCTGGAGAACACCACTGGAGACGAATTGTGGTGGGGCAAGGGATATCAGAATATCAATATGGACGAGCATACTTTCCTTGTAAACAGAGAGAGGGTTGTGGATTATCTCAATTCTCTGGACAAGCTGTTCGTAAATGATCAATTCCTGAACTACGATCCTGAGCACCGAATCAAAGTCAGAATTGTCTCGGTGCGAGCATATCATGCTCTCTTCATGCACAACATGTAAGTATTAAATACTTCCATACATGCATACTCTCTGCTCGTGATCACAAACCCCAACCCAAATAAGTATAAGGCCCAGATAAGTACTCTGTAACGTTGATTGGTATTGTTTGATATTTGGTCTCATCTCTGAAAAAAGTCTCCAATCCTAAAATTTGATAATAAAGACAAAAATATATCCATACACGGTCTATATATATAGATTCCCTTGCCCTCCAGCATATATATGTATATGAATGTATGTAGTGGGGATATATTTTCTTAGCAATATCCATTATGTATATTGATATGGATTATATCATTTTAGTCTGTGTGTGATTATATTAGATTTTTAATTATTATTGAATTTTTTTCTAATGTTTAGTATCGTCCCAAATTAGTATATTTCATTGGAAAAATGAGAACATTCATAAATATTGTTCTAACTTTAGAATGAGAAGCCCTTGGGTTATGGGATTTTATGATATGGTTGAGAAGTCCTTAAAGTTGAATTTCTAGAGTTATTCAGTTGTTTGGGATCAAAAGACTCTGATCAGTGATTCTAATAACTGGTACATACTACTATAGATTGGTGTTCTGTTTGATGCTTCCAGATTGTAACTAGTGTGCATGTCGACAGATTCACTATGTTGTTAAACTACCCTGACAAGTGTTACTTTGTACCCAAAATATTGTATTTTGTGTTTACTTGAGTGTAGCTCTTCACGAGTAACAAACAAATCTGTTGGCTGTCATAAGAAAAAATATAGCGTATGGTTATTAGTGTTTGGGTCATGTCAAAACATCTCCAAGTTAAAATAAATACTAAGCTTCTCAATGGACATTGATGAGTACATTTTATGCGCAAGTGTGTAACAACCCTAGCTGCTTATTTTACTTTGGTAAATTTGTTTTTTACATTTTCAATTCGTATTGCATTTATTTTTATATTTGTGTTAAAATTTATGTGTTTGGTTTTCAGGTTAGGCGTAGCTGGAGTTAGAGCTTGGAGTTTTGGCCCTCAGGCCCAGATTTTAAACAAAATCTTTGATACCATGTGTAGGGACTTGAAATAAAAATTTGATATAAATCACTTCAATTGCATAAATAGATTAATCACCAGAACATATAAATTTAATTGCACAAATATATTAATCACCATAACGTATAAATTTATTGAGCTAATCATATTAGCTTACAGACAGCCTCATAATACATCATATTCCCTAAATTTCATAAAACAAATACATAAATTAACATACCTGGGTCTGATGCTAACCCTTTGCTTTCCACTTGCCTTGTTGACTGCTACTGAACTGTGTAAACACTGCCCAAAACTTGTTCCACCCTGCCAACTAGGACAACTTCCTAGCTCCAGGATATCATATGTATATCCTGGCCCCCATGCCCAAAACCCCCAGCAAATCGGTGCCCCATGTACTAATCCTCTCGACTCCGGAACTCAACTCTCCTCCCTGCAAATCCAAGAGAGCCCCCCCAAAGAAAAAAAAATAATCACGTAGAATGATCCTCCCCTTTCATAAACCTCCTTCCCCCCCATATCCTTCCTTCACCATCTCTTGCATTTACTTCCTTAACTACCCATTTATTACCTTATCCCCTTATAATTAATATCTTATCCCTTTTAATTAATATCATATCCCTTTCCGTGTATGTAACCTTTTTAATTTAAACAATATAACTTATTATCCCTTTTAAATTTAATACCCATGTTATTGAATATAATAGGTAGTTAATTAATTAATTAATTAATCAAAATTATAACCTTTAATTAATTAATAAATACTTTAATTAATATCATTAGACCAATCGTTGTTTAGTTATTAACATGTTAGGAAAAATTAATTACTTGATAAGTCTTTTACTTAATAATCCCTAAGTATATATTCTACTAGGGTTGTTACAACACACAAAATACAATGAACATGAATGGCAACCAGTATGCATTGGAGAACAACTAATATGTACATACAGTAAATGAGAATCAACGAATATAATAAAAGATAGTTAGAAATATGAACCTTTTCTGTTCTCCATCCATAGTTGTAAATATATAAAGTTTTTCCCTAGCCAAAATATAGTACAAGCCATAAAATATTAAGAAATTGCATGGCCATAGCTAAATGATTTTGGTTTTCTGTGGCAAAGTATCCAAATATGCTTCCAGACATGGAAATATAATTTTGCAGTATCTTTGGTTTACATATCATATCTGAAGTAGAAGACAAATTGTATCGTGGTGTTGACGGGCAAAAATTGACCGTCCGTCAACTAGGAGAGTGGAACCGGTCCAGGGTTGTCTAATAACCCAAGCCGTTTAGGATGAACCACCCTGACGGGTTTAGAGGCTCTGTTAGCCGATCTAAGTCCTAATAAAAAAAAATAAAACTACTCTAAGTTGACTAATATAACTAAAACTAACTATTAAAACAAACTAATAAAAACAAAACAAAACTATTAAAATATATACAATCTACTATCTAATACTACACAACTATAACTTTATAAAATCAAATGATCGCTTATTAACAGAGTTAATTTAATTACAAATGTACAATGTTAACAAATTACAGATTTGAATGAAAACCTTAAAAACTCATTTGTAATCTCTGCTAAGACAATGAGACTATTGCTTTTTGATTTTATAATTTTTGGAAAAAATAAAAACTATCTAAACTAAACAACTAAAATACTAACTCTAGCTACAAATCTAAACTACACATACATCTAACTAAAATACTTGAATTGTACTAACAAATTAACTATCAAATAAACAACAAACTGACCTGAAGTAACGCTTCAGGTTCGCCCTGTGTATGCCATGATTATCTTAGCTGATCAGAGGGAAGAAACCCGTACCGGATTCTCTAAGAGATTCTCGTAAACTAGAAGCAGCTGTGCTCTTCAACTATAATTACAGGACAAATAAGAAATAAAAATTCACATCAACCTTATGATTTATAAATCTTCACAGTTAGATAAATCTGTATGCAAAGATCTATACAAAATGATTCAATTGACGAAGAAGAGAAATCTGTGATTCATTAACTGAAACAAAGTAATTGCTGTACTTTTAAATAATGAAAGAGAACATATATGGATAGCACATTAATCAAATCATATCATCCTGCAATAGATTATGATAGCTAAAGTAGTCTATAATCAACTACAAATTGATATGCAAAAGCTTGAAACAAAAGATTGATATATTGAAAGCGAAAGCTGTTACAAGACATCAACTTTCGTCTCAGTCTAAATCATAAATCCATAGTTTGGTTCTCCCACAGTGAGTATGATGATCCGTTTATTACAAAAATGAAAGTATTTAAAGATCTTCCACAGGGTAAAACATCCATGTGGAAGTTATCAAAACTGTTTACACAAATCTGGGAAAATATCCCAACTCTGACTAAAAATAAAAACTATATCACACAAATATCTCCTAGACTACCACAACATGCCCAATCGGTTATTGCAATTCGAATGTACCTAAAAGAGGACAAAAATAGGCAAGTTAAAAGGATATTTTATTAATAAAATGGATAAAAATCTAATTCTAAAGACTAGCTACAGAATCCTGCAATTCTGTAGCTGGACTAAATCAAACATAGAATCGTTTTAAAAATCAATTTGAATCTTAAAACATATATTCAAACTATTTAAAAATATTTGATTGCTAAAAGCATAGTTCAAATTGACACTTGTATACAACTTGAACAAACCAAATCGTATTCAACCAAATGATAGCAGAGATGGATACACTATGTTTAATTCGTTATCCCCAATTCGGGTTAACAGAAAAATCTTGGATAACTTCAACAACAATGAAATCATTTCATGGACCAATTGAAATCATTACAGTTAAACAAATCATATGCAATAGTTTATGATGCTTCATCCATTAACAGAAAACACGATCGGATCCACCCGAAATCAACAAGATCGTTGTCTCAAATTGATAGCACTATATTAAAAATAAACAAACAGCCCAGGCTATTAGCAAATTAAATCAAAACTGGTGTGTAAATTGTCACAAATGACATCGTAATAGGATTAATCGGTCGATAACATGGTATGTGGGATTTCTCAAATGTTTTTTATTGCCAATTGGGGAAAAAAAAATCAATTTACAGTCCACTAAATCATCACTTGAATTCATTTCAAAACGAACTATCAGCCGAATTTTCTCATCCGAATTCAACAAAGATAAAATCAAAACCAAAAGAGCAGCATTAAATGGATTTTCGATACGAATCCAACTCACAAAAGAAATCGTGCTAACTCAATATATGCAACAACAAGAGCGAATCGAATAATTTGAGTTTGACATAATCGTTATGAATCAACACAGTTCCATAATTTCGGCGAAGAGATCTTTTGCACAGGTCAGATATAATCCAAATCCAAACCAGAATGTTAACAAAACAGAGTCGTTTTTTCCAATTTAATAGACTACATTGTATTTATCAAGCCAATTCAATCCTATGGAATCGTTTCAAAATCAAATCACAAGAACTAAATCGGAGCCGTTGATATCCAATAACAAAATAATCATGTTAAATCAAAACAGAACCGTGTTCTAGTTTTAGCGTAAAAACCTCATGTTCAAGTCAAATACAAACAAAATCCAAGCGAAAGCAAAACCCATTGATTTCGTTAATTCAAACGAATAGAATTATTCAAAACGAATCAAATCCAGTGAAAACCAATCAATTTCTAAACTGGGCACGGCCAAATCGTATAACCAAATCATAACCTCATTTAATTTTAGCAAAACGAAAGTAATGTACATGATTCATAACATAACCATTTTTTTTTATAATCAAACTATGAAAGATTCAATTCGAACAATGGACATAGCTAATTGAAAACCAAACTCAATTCATTATATTAACCCTAGCAATTCAAAATATGAATTTGATATTGAAATTTATACCTGGATAATCAACAGACAACTTGCATTATGATAGTTTGGAATTGACGAAGGCTGTAGCCGATTCGACATTCATAAACACGATCTAACCAGTGGTTTTCTACTTCTTGTCATTAGATTGAAACTTGTCCCTTTCTCGTGACAACACCGTGACTTCGTTTTCCAATGATTTGATCTTCGACTGTAATAAGGGAACGTCGGTATAGTAGCGATCAAGCCACACATTACATTTGACACACGCTGTCTGTTCGGGCTTTGAAATGACAATCAAGGGTTTGTTCAGATCACCGAGGGTTTCATTAGGTAGCTTGATCCATGGGTAGCTAGGATTATTCTTTAAGCACGGGGCCAAATTAGAAACAAAATCAAAGGGTTGCTCGGAGCACAAACCATGGGAATAAGGATAATCACTAGCTAGGAAGTGCTCTATATCAGAGTCTGAGTCTTCACTGAGGACTATGGGTTTTTGATCAACGTTTGGTTTAGGCTTATTCCGGGCAAGTCTCGATATTAATCGAGCGTTCTTTTTACCTTTGCTGTTGACAGTAGGGTTACCCTTGACCTTCTTATTCGCAGGCTTCTTTATAGCCTCAACCTTGTCTGTTATAATGTCGGGTAGGTTGATATCAGGGTTGATCAAGGGTTTGGGAGAGGGTAGAAGGGCATGCAGAGGCACAGGTGGCCCGACCTTAGTCTCGCTGACCACAGGCTTGTCGATTTGGACAGACTCTGAATCAACAAGGCCATTTTGAGAGAGAAAAGATTGCCAATTATCACCATGAAGGTTCAAATGATGAACGACAATGAGTCTGATCAGGCCGTGGTGGAACAAGCTACTATCGACCTTCTCTCGTTTAAACCTTTTTGACATCTTGTACAAACTACGCAAGTAGTAAAATGGCATGTTCAATGGATAACCCATGAAATTCATTAACAGTCGAAGGTGATAAAGAAAAACCAGTCCATACCGACCCTCACAGGTCACAAATTATTTAACCACTATCAAAAGGTCATGCCACCTAGTTTTAAGCGTGGAAATAGGCATACCTTTGTCACAGGATGTGACTTTTCATGATACGAATAGTAAAGGCCATGGCACCTCGTCGACTTTAGAGTTTTTAAACCATCGTTGGCCCGTGGCTGCTAACCCTGTGGCAGAGCTAATGAACTGTTCATTCATCTCAAGCTGAATGTCGCCTACTTTGGACCTACACCCATCAAAGGTAAGGGAGAATTGTTGCGCAAAAAACAAATTAAAACCATTGAACCTCTATATAAACGTGATCCAAACACTATCCTCTAAATCTTTCCGGGCGTTATCGAACAGTAGCAGTGCTTGATTACCATTCGACTCAATTTGCACCACCGGTGCCATAGACAGGAGCACACAGTGAGCGTTGTGAACGAGCGAGGGTTTGAGTGCAGCATACGCAGGAGAAGAATGCTCACAGGGCTTACCCAAAACTAGCAAGGATGAAACATGGATAAGGGTAAACATTAATGACATATCGTGCCAAGGTGGTGGAGATATTTCTGCCCATGCAGAATAGTCATTACAATGGTACAACCATCAGTGCTTTGAACTCTTTAAATCACAACACATATGTGTTACAACCATGCCACTTCAATCAATCAATCGAAACCTTTGGTAAGTGGATTAATCATTTGCGCGAGCAATAGTTATAGTTTCAAAACCTAACAATAAATCAAAATCGCACCAAGGGTTTGGTTATATGAACATGTGTTGTATGTAACGTTTTATACCAAGGGTTTTGCCACAACAAAAACGTGTTTTTATGTAACCAATGCGCCAAGTGAATTGATCAAATAACATGTAAATCCAATCACCAATGTATCACAAACTTAATCATTCATGAAATGAAATTACATAATCAATCAAAGAATGTCAGATGAGTACAGATCAAGAGGTCTTGCCCACTATATAATGATAAGTGAAATGCAAACACAATGGGCATATCGACAAGAATGATAACGACAATTCTGTGACGATTTTAATGCGACTTCGAAAACCAAGTTTTCACACTTGCAGTCGTGAAAACAAGAAGAAAGGTAAGTGTGTAAATAGCGCAAAAAATAAAAGTGTCGTTTTATTTGAGTATTCCGACGAAAATTAAGGTTTGCAAAACATTGGTGTAGGCAGCATATATGATAGTAGAAAAATGTGAATTGGCTGCCAACAATGGCGACACACTGGTAGAAGCAATTATCTCTGCCAAAGAACAAATTCAGATTAGGATAACGAGAAAAATTCTAACTCAAAAATAACAACCAGAAAATCGTGTAAACATCATCATTAACCAGATATTCAAGCAGTGTTTAAAGGATGAAAGCTGATAACAGTCTCAAGACAAGCGAGTTGCGATATTAAAGATAAAATATCCAATACTGTTGATAGAGCCACTGCTGCCAGCAGGCGTCCATAGCCTCAATAGGGTTGCCATTTAACCCACTCTGACATATGTATCCTTCCAAGAAGTTCTAGATCAGAATAAATCATGTTAAGAGGTTTCTTATTTGCAAATTTTCATATATCCGACATTGCTTCGCTACCAGCGAGCCTGTTTAGTACCCCGTTGAAGTTGTCTTGGCATCATGCATGCATTTACCCACTGCCAGCAGACCTGTTCAGCATCCCGACAGGTTTACAAGCACTTCCCACAGCTCTTTTATTGATTTTTTTTTTTTTTTTTTAGAGATATATAATTGAGCGGGGTGACACTGAAAATTATGATGTCTTAACATATTTTTTCAGACCTCAGAAGAATTTTTTAGAACTATCCTTTATTAAGATCCAGAGATGTTTCATTTACAGAACCAACTTCCTAAGGTAGGGAGACATCTCTTGAGTAATTCCCTTAAGGAATAGGGACAACGTAAAGAGAGAATGGATGATCTCAACAAGCTTATGTTAGATGTTGAAATCAGTTAACTTCTTTCAAACGACAAACTTTTTCCAATCACAGATGTAAATTTCAGAAATATACAATTGATGTTTATACAATTTTCTTGGCAGTTATTTCAGTGAAGCAATTTTCTGTTTTCTTTGTCTAAATAACTCAGTATACAGGTATGTGTATTTCCAAAAACACAAGCTAATAAACTCACAAGAGAAATCAAAAACAAAAAGCAAAAGAAAAAACAAACAAAAGAAAAATATGTACATAATATACAAAGGTTGTTATCAAGCAAAGTATCTTTTCAGGGCTTGGCCATTCACCGGATAGGTGTCAGGCTGCCCTTCAAGATTCTGCAGTCAGAAGGAACTGCGACCCAACTTTTCAGCAATTAAAAACGGTCCAAGCCATAAGTTTTGAAATTTCGTGTGCTCTCCCTTCCCCTCATGCAGTTTGTCCCATTTCAAGACGAGGTCACCTACTTCGAAATTCCTATTAGAAGCAGAATTAGAATCAAACCAACTTTTAACCAATAATTGATGCTGATCTGACTTATGTTTAGCTTGGGATCTTACCTCTTCTAGCTTCATCAAAGCATTAATTTGGTTTTCTAAAGGGGGACAATCTTCTTCTTGGATTTTCTATGACAATTGTAGTGAAGGAAGAAGAATGTGAGGTGGCAGAATTGCTTCTTTGTCGTAAACGAGAAAAAAGGGGGAGTTACCTACAACATCTTTTGGCGTCACCCTATCAGCCCACAGTGCGTTCAACAGTGCATTGTGCCAATTTTTGTGATTTTCAGCCACCGTTCTCTTGATGATTTTAATCAAGTTCTTATTTGTTGATTCTGCCAATCCATTGCCCTGGGGGTAATAGCTAGCAGAATAATTCAATTTAATTCCTTTTTCCAGAGAGAACTCACTCCTCTCAAGAGAGGAAAAGTAATAAGTGTTATCGAATACTAAACAGTCAGGGATACCAAAACGAGTGATAATATTTTCATTTAGAAAGGCAATTATCTGACTGGTGTTCACAGTTCTTAACGTGGAAACCTCAGACCACCGGGTAAAGTAATCTGTGGTTTTTATGATGAACTTATGCTGTTGTGAGAATGGGGGGTTTATTGGACCTATGATGTCAAGGCCCCACTGCTGAAAAGGAGATTCTACTAATACGGGCTGCAAAGGAAAGGCTGGTTTTTGTAACCGCCCTGATGCTTTCTAACAAATGGTACATTTACGACACAAGGCATGGGCGTCTCTAAAAAGTGTGGGCCAGTAATAACCAACTCTTAAAACCTTATGGGCAGTGGTGTCACTGCCAAAATGACCATCAACTTCTCTTGCATGCAACTCTAGCAAGACTTTTTCTGCTTCGTTTTTCTCAAGACAACGCATCAGTACGCCATCAAAGCTTTGACGAAACATGATACCATTAACCAAATGAAAGGCGGCAGACTTTAATCACAACAATCTTCTTTTAGTGGGGTTCAAGTGATGGGGGGTTGACCCATGTTCAATACAACATCTTATATCGTCATACCAAGGACTGACAGAGTTTTGTGCGCAACAGATTGCGTTTTGATCGTGTTGTCCTAGGTTTGACATATCGCTTTCTTCTTGTTGTCCTACTGCTGAATCAACGACTAACTTGCATAACCCTTGGCCTCTCACTATCTGAGCTGGGGTGATTTCTAATTTGTACTCCTACAAGGATGTGACCCAGTTATCCCTCTTTTCACCTAGTTCCTTCTGCACTAACAAGTTCCTGACGGTTGGGTAAGGGACAATAACTTTCATTTTTTACTTCAAAAGATAGGATCAGAAATGCTTGACTACTTTGAAAATAGCGTAGGCTTGCTGGTCTACTACTGGATAATTAAGTTCAATGGCTTTGAAAGAAGAGCTCATAAAGGCGATGGGTACTTTGTTGTTTTCGATGTTCTTTTGAGTTAGGATGGCGACATAGAAATGGTCAGAAGCAAAAGTGTAGAGTGTAAAGTCTTGAGAAAAGTCGAGGATCATGAGAGATGGAGCATCTATTATGGCTTTCTTTATTGCATTAAAATCTTGATTCTCTAGGGGTCCCCAGTGATATTGGGTGTCTTTCTTAATTAAATTCTGTAAAGGCCTGACCATTTCGGAGAAACTGGGGACAAATCTCCTCACGAATTTAATCTAGCCTAAGAAAGACTGCATAGATTTTTTGTATGTAGGAGGGGGAAGTTTCGCGATGACTTGAGTCTTTTCGGGGTTGATAATAATCCCCTCGCTTGAAATAATAAATCCCAAGAGTTTACCCTGTTCTACTGCAAAGATAGATTTTTTAGGATTCAAGGAGATGTCGTATTTACGACATTGCTGTAGAACGGCTCGTAAATGAGCTAGATGATCGGTCTTGTTTTTAGAGAATACAGTAACATCATCTAAGTAAACTACGATGGACTGATTGATTAGGCCTCAGAAATCAATGTCCATTGCTCTATGGAAAGTGGCACCAGCATTAATCAATCCAAAGGGAATTTTTAGATAAGCATAAGTGCCTCAGAGGGTACGGAAGGTAGTTTTAAGTTGGTCTGGAGGAGACATCAGGACTTGGTTGTACCTCGAGAATCTATCCAGTAAGGATAGCCTCTCAGAACTAGATACATGTTGAAGGATCTATTCCATGGGTGGGATAGGATAGTTGTCTTTATCATACGCTCTATTAAGGTTTCAGAAATCGACGCACAGTCGGATTTCCCCACTTTTCTTCTGAACAGGTACAAGGTTAGAAACCCATTGATTGTGCCTAACATGAAAAATTATCTTAGCATTTAGGAGCTTATTCAATTCTTTTTGAACGGTCGGTTTGAGATTAGGGTGCATTTTTCTCAGTTTTTTTTGGAAGGGTAAGGTTTGGGGCTTCATAGGAATGACATGTTGTATGATGTTAGGGTTGAAAGTTTTAAGGTCATCATACGTCCATGCAAATACATCTTTAAATTCTTTGAACAATTTAATAAATGCAACTTTTTCTTGTTCAGAACATCCTACCACTAGATTAATGCACTGCAGATTGTCCTTAGTTCCTAAGTTTACTTTTTCATAAGATAATGAGGAACTATTGGTTTTACAGTTGACCAATTCTTTGAATTTATCTTGAAGATCATAAAATTTCTCTAATCTAACTACATATTCAGGGATCAAATTTACCATATCCGATGAAGATTCAGGAGTTCTCGAATATGGTATTACCGTGAAATCGCGCAAATTGTCGTCGTGTGTGCGTTCGTCTATCACCGTGCCTTGAAAAGTTTCTTCCATATGCAGAAAGTTAATAATATGCTGATCATCATCAAAGACTCTCCAGTTCATGATGTTGTCGGGAATGGATGGCCGGAACAATAGTTCGACGAAAAATGCATCTGGGGAGAAGCCTTCTGTAGGAAAGAGTTTAGAAGCTACATTAGCTAATAGATCTACTTCAAATTTATTCAATCGAGGAATATAATTTATATTGAAAGCAACAAACTTATTCATTAAATTCCATACCTCAGATTGGTAGATTTTGAGATGCGGAGACAGACAGTGGATAGAATCTCTTACCTGTCTAACCACTATTTCGGAGTCGCCAAAGACGGTCAAATTTTGAATGTTCATATCTAAATATTTTCTGAGACCTTGCAGTAAAGCCTCATATTCTGCAGTGTTATTAGTACATTCAAATTCTAACCTACATGCAATCAATGTTTTGTTACCTACTGGATCAATAATAACGCAGCCTGCACTAGCTCCTTCTTTGGACTTTGACCCGTCAAAATAAAGATACCAAATTTGATTTCCATCGGGTACATGAGACCGTTGCGTAGAAGTTGTTGGCTGCACATATGCTACAATCTCAGACTGTTGTTCTAGATTGGTGATAGCTGAAGCCTCGGCCATGAAATTGCTGAAAAAGGTATCCATCCCTTGTACTTCGGGTGAATCAACAGAAGGTGTAAATGGTTTGTTGGGATCATTCAAATCTGTAACCATGAACTTAAGGTAGCGTTCACGATTTACCTTGATCTTGTTAGGCTTTCCGTTGTCTGGAATCCATAGGTGAGACCAATCTGTCGCGAAATAACTGTGTAGCTGCTCCGACCAGTCCCTGCTTAAAAATAGACCATACACTTCTGGAATATCCACAACAATTATATCAATGACTTGATGAACCTTGGGGCTAGATGATAATCTTATGAGCACATTCTTTAGTTCGTCTATAACTTTAACATTGGTCTGATCAAGTTGTATGATTTTTAATGTGGAGGGTTCAACTTCAGCGTTAATCTTCTGGCAAACAGACCATGGCATCACATTGGATGACACTCCTGAGTCTACCATACAATTGTGCATGTTTCTATTAAAGATTTCGAATGTTAACAAAAATGGAGGTACATTTTTGCGAGTGCTAAGGGTGGTAGTTTGTGGCTTTTTATTCATAGTTTCTAAAGTTACTTTATCTACATTATTTACATTATTTACATTGCTTACAGGAAGGCTTCCTTTATCTTGAGGGTCATGATTGTTTTTTATGGAAGTCTTCTGAGGAACTTTGTTCTGTACAACCTTGTTACCACTTGAATTACCATTTTTTCCATTCTCTGAGATATTCTGGAACATTTTTTGTAGCAGAAATGGAAATTTCAATAACTCATAAACATAAATGTTAGCTCTCAACTTTTTAAGATCTTCAACTACATCATAATCTAAGTTGGGGTTCACAGTACTCTGTTTAGTCTCAGCTGGTTTAGACTGCTTTGGAGGTGAAGTTGTAGTGTTTTCGGTAGAAGGTTTGTTTGTTGTCTTACTCCTGGTATTATAGGGATGCACTGTCTCGAAGTTAGCTTGAAAGATGCTATCCGAGAAGTGTCCAAAAATATTCTGAGAAGACTCCTCTTCTTGAAATGTCTCTTGTTCAACTACCTCCTTAGGAATCTCAGGAGGCATCAAGTTATCTTGGGCTTCTAGAACCATTTGAAGGGTGCATTGCAAACTTTCTAGATTAAGGCCTTCTGTGGTTGGACTAGGTCGGTTGGTAGGAAAAGGCTTCCGAAACGGGGGTTTGTAATGCCCTTTGCTCGAGGAATCTTCTTCGGTCGTCCTCTTCAAGTCTATAACTTGATTTGACAGTTTTTGAACAACTTTAGTTAATTTTTCTAAATCCGATCTTTCCGGTTGTGTTTTACTTTGAGTAGGTATGGGGAGGATTTCAATCTTTTTTTTGGAAGAAGGACTAGTCTCTGTTTCGTTGCTAGTAGATTCTTTAAGGCTAAGTATGTCTTTTTCAATCTGGCTGGCCTCCTCAAAGGCTTCTAACAACGTGGCTTTCTTAGATCGTTTAACCCAAATAGCTATACTTTGATGCAAAGCTTTAGTGTAGTATGCTATTATAAGATTCTGGACAGGCATGGAATCCGCAGGGATTCGGTTTTTAAGCGTTAAGAATCTTTGATTAAAGTCTTTAACTTTTTCTTTTGGGTTCATTCTTAAGTTAGAAAGATCCATGACTAGGACTTCCAGAGGCTTACCGTCTACGAACTTTTCCAAAAAGCATGACTCAAACTTTTCCCAAGACAGGATGGTATGGGGTTATTGGGAAAAGTACCATGTAGATGCATTGCCCTCGAAAGTATAGGGGAACAACCTACAGACAATGTCTTCATGTTCGACATTGCGGAGTCTTATGGCTAACATAAACTTTTTAATGTGATCTTCAGTGATCTGTTTTGAGTCAGGGTCAAACTTGGGGAGCCATTTCTCCAGGTGTTTAGGTAAGGCATGTTGAGCTCCATGTACAACTACAACATCCTAGTCAAGCCAAGGTCTAGCAGGATTGTTCTGGTTGGCCATTGGTGTAGTGGGTGTGGAAGGATGAGAAGGGGAACTACCTTCGTCAAAGGAATCTCCTCTAGAAGAGGAAGGAGATGATGGAGGTGGTGACAGAGGTATTCCAGATCCTCCTGCAACAGGATTGAGGGTTGGATCTGTAGGGTTCATAGTGAGGTTAGTGCCTCCGAGTTGTTCTCTGATATCAGAGAAATCTAAATGTTGGTCCAACGGACGGTTTGGTTGCCTCAAACGGGCTAAGGCGCTATGTGTTCTTATGAGAGATTGGTGGAAAATCTCTTGTATGTTACCACCTGTAGGATTTGGGGTTACTGGCTCAACTGTGATCCGTGGATTGTCCTTTGATGTGGTTGTTGTTTGAAGGGGAATGTTATTATTTGAATGACTTCTTATCACTATAGGTGAGCGATTAGGTGGTGGAGGATTCTTATGACCGCCTCGTGCCATTAATTAATTTCAGGCCCTCCTTCTAGCGCCATTTGTTGACGGGTGAAAATCGATCGTCCGTCAACTGGGAGAGTGGAACTAGTCTGGGGTTGTCTAATAACCCAATCCGTTTGGGTTGAACCACCCTGACGGGTTTAGAGGCTCCATTAGCCGATCTAAGTCCTAAGAAAACAAAAGAAAACTACTCTAAATTAACTAATCTAACTAAAACTAACTATTAAAACAAACTAATAAAAACAAAACTAAACTATTAAAATATATACAATTTAGTATCTAATACTACACAACTATAACCTTATAAAATCAAACGATCACTTATTAACAAAGTCAATTTAATTACAAATGTACAATGTTAACAAATTACAGATTTGAATGAAAACCTGAAAAACTCATTTGTAATCTGTCCTAAGACAGCGAGACTATTGTTTTTTGATTTTATAATTTTTTGAAAAAATAAAAACTATCTAAACTAAACAACTAAAATACTAACTCTAGCTACAAATCTAAACTACACATACATCTAACTAAAATACTTGAATTGTACTAACAAATTAACTATCAAATAAACAACAAACTGACCTGAAGTAATGCTTCAGGTTTTCCCTGTGTATGCCATGATTATCTTGGCTGATCGGGGGGAAGAAACCCGCACCGGATTCTCTAAGAGCTTCTCGTAAACTAGAAGCAATTGTTCTCTTCAACTATAATTACAGGACAAACAAGACATAAAAATTCACAACAACCTTATGATTTATAAATCTTCACAGTTAGATAAATCTGTATGCAAAGATCTATACAAAATGATTCAATTAACGAAGAAGAGAAATCTGTGATTCATGAACTGAAACAAAGTAATTGCTGTAATTTTAAATAATGAAAGAGATCATATATGGATAGCACATTAATCAAATCATATCATCCTGCAATAGATTATGATAGCTAAAGTAGTCTATAATCAACTGCAAATTGATATGCAAAAACTTGAAACAAAAGATTGATATATTGAAAGCGAAAGTTGTTACAAGACATCAACTTTCATCTCAGTCTAAATCGTAAATCCATAGTCTGGTTCTCCCACAGTGAGGATGATGATCCGTTTATTACAAAAATGAAAGTATTTAAATATCTTCCACAGGGTAAAACATCTTTGTGGAAGTTATCAAAACTGTTTACACAAATCTGGGAAAATATCCCAACTCTGACTAAAAATAAAAACTATATCACACAAATATCTCCTAGACTGCCACAACATTCCCAATCGGTTATTGCAGTTCAAATGTACCTAAAAGAGGACAAAAATAATCAATTTAAAAGGAAATTTTATTAATAAAATGGATAAAAATCTAATTCTAAAGACTAGCTACATAATCCCACGATTCTGTAGATGGTCTAAATCAAACATAGAATCGTTTTAAAAATCAATTCGAATCTTAAAACATATATTCAAACTATTTAAAAATATTTGATTGCTAAAAGCATAATTCAAATTGACACTTGTATACAACTTGAACAAACCAAATCGTATTCAACCAAATGATAACAAAGATGGATACACTCTGTTTAATTCGTTATCCCCAATTCGGGTTAATAGAATCGTCTTGGATAACTTCAACAACAATGAAATCATTTCATGGACCAATTGAAATCGATACAGTTAAACAAATCAAATGCAATCGTTTATGATGCTTCATCCGTTAACATAAAACAAGATCGAATCCACACAAAATCAACAAGATCGTTGTCTCAAATTGATAGCACTATATTAAAAATAAACAAACGGCCCAGGCTATTAGAAAATCAAATAAAAACTAGTGTGTAAATTGTCACAAATGACATCGTAATAGGATTAATCGGTCGATAACATGGTATGTGGGATTTCTCAAATGTTTGTTATTGCCAATTGGGGAAAACACAATCAATTTACAGTCCACGAAATCATCACTTGAATTCATTTCAAAATGAACTATCCGCCGAATTTTCTCATCCAAATTCAACAGAGATAAAAGAAAAACCAAAAGAGCAGCATTAAATCGATTTTCGATACTAATCCAACTCACAAAATCAATCGTGCTAACTCAAGATACGCAACAACAAGAGTGAATCGAACAATTTGAGTTTGACATAATCGTTATGAATAAACACAGTTCCATAATTTCGATGAAGAGATCTTTTGCACAGGTCAGATATAATCCAAATCCAAACGCGAATGTTAACAAAACATAATCGTTTTTTCCAATTTAATATACTACATCGTATTTATCAAGCCAATTCAATCCTATGGAATTGTTTCAAAATCAAATCACAAGAACTAAATTGAAGCCATTGATATGCAACGACAACAAAATCATGTTAAATCAAAACAGAACTGTGTTCTTATTTTAGCGTAAAAACCTCATGTTCAAGTGAGATACAAACAAAATCCAAGCGAAAGAAAAACCCATTGATTTCGTTAATTCAAACCAACATAATTATTCAAAACAAATCAAATCCAGTGAAAACCAATCAATTGCTAAACTGGGCATGACCAAATCGTATAACCAAATCATAACCTCATTTAATTTTAGAAAAACGAAAGCAATGTACAGGATTCATAACATAACCATTTTTTTTTATAATCAATCTATGACAGATTCAATTCGAACAATGGACAGAGCTAATTGAAAACCAAACTCAATTCATTATATTAATCCTAGCAATTCAAAAAATGAATTTGATATTTAAATTCATACCTGGATAATCAACAGACAACTTGGATTATGATAGTTTGGAATTGATGAAGGCTGTAGCCGATTCGACATTCCTAAACACGATCGAACCAGTGGTTTTATGGTTCTTGTCATTAGCTTGAAACTTGTCCCTTTCTCGTGACAACACCGTGACTTGGTTTTCCAATGATTTGATCTTCGACTGTAATAAGGGAACGTTGGTATAGTAGCGTTCAAGCCACACATTACATTGGACACACGTTGTCTGTTCGGGCTTCGAAATGACAATCGAGGGTGTGTTCATATCACCGAGGGTTTCATTAGGTAGCTTGATCCCTGGGTATCTAGGATTATTCTTTAAGCATGGGGGCAAATTAGAAACAAAGTCAAAGGGTGGCTTGGAGCACAAACCATGGGAATAAGGATACTCATTAGCTAGGAAGCGCTCTATATCAGAGTCCGATTCTTCACTGAGGACTATGGGATTTTGATTAGCATTTGGTTTAGGCTTATTCCGAGAAAGTATCGATATTAATCGAGCATTCTTTTTACCTTTGCTTTTGACAGTAGGGTTACCCTTGACCTTCTTATTCGCAAGCTTCTTTACAACCTCAACCTTATCTGTTATAATGTTGGGTAGGTCGATATCAGGGCTGACCGAGGGTTTGGGAGAGGGTGGAAGGTCATGCAAAGGCACGGGTGGCCCGACCTTAGTCTCGCTGACCACAGGCTTGTCGATTTGGACAGACTCTGAATCAACAAAGCCATTTCGAGAGAGAAAATGTTGCCAATTATCGCCGTGAAGGTTCAAATGATGAACGACGATGAGTCTGATCAGGCCATGGTGGAACAAGGTACTATCGACCTTCTCTCGTTTAAACCTTTTTGACATCTTGTACAAACTATGCAAGTAGTAAAATGGCATGGTCAATGGATAACCCATGAAATTCATTAACAGTCGAAGGTGATAAAGAAAAACCAGTCCATACCAACCCTCACAGGTCACGAATTGTTTAAACACTATCAAAAGGTCATGCCACCTAGGTTTAAGTGTGGAAATAGGAATACCTTTGCCACACGATGTGACTTTTCATGATACGAACAGTAAAGGCGATGGAACCTCGTCGAATTTAGAGTTTTTAAACCATCGCTGGCCCGTGGATGCTAACCTTGTGGCAGAGCTAATGAAATGTTCATTCAACTCAAGATGAATGTCGCTTACTTTGGCCGTACACCCATCAAAGGTAAGGGTGAATTGCTGTGCAACAAACAAATTAAAACCCTCGAACCTCTGTATAAGCGTGAGCCAACCACTATCCTCTAAATCTTTCCGGGTGTTATCGAACAGTAGCAGGGCTTGATTACCATTCGGTTCAATTCGCACCACTGGTGCCATAGACAAGAGCACACGGTGAGCGTTGTGAATGAGCCAGGGTTTGAGCGCAGAATACGCAGGAGAAAAATGCTCGCAGGGCTTACCGAAAACTAGCAAGGATGAAACAGGTTTAAGGGTAAACATTAATGACATATCGTGCGAAGGTGGTGCAGCTATTTCTGCCCATGCAGAATAGTCATTACCATGGTACAACTGCCAACGCTTTGAACTATTCAAATCACAATGCATATGTGTTACAACCATGCCACTTCAATCAATCAATCAAAACCTTTGGTAAGTGGATTAATCATTCGTGCGAGCAATAGTTATAGTTTCAAAACCAAACAATAAATCAAAATCGCACCAAGGGTTTGGTTATATGAACATGTGTTGTATGTAACGTTTTATACCAAGGGTTTTGCCACAACAGAAACGTGTTTTTATGTAACCAATGTGCCAAGTGAATTGATCAAATAACATGTAAATCTAATCACCCATGTATCACAAACTCAATCATTCATGAAACGAAATTACATAATCAATCAAAGAATGTCAAATGAGTATAGATCAAGAGGTCTTGCCCACTGTATAATGATAAGTGAAATGCAAACGCAATGGGCATATTGACAAGAATGATAACGACAATTCAGTGACGATTTTAATGTGACTTCGAAAACCAAGTTTTCACGCTTGCAGTCATGAAAACAAGAAGAAAGGTAAGTGTGTAAATAGTGCAAAAAATAAAAGTGTCGTTTTATCTGAGAATTGCGACGAAAATTAAGGTTTGCAAAACATTGGTGTAGGCAGCTTATACGATAGTAGAAAAATGTGAATTGGCTGCCAACACGTGGTTAGATAAGTCTGTGTACAGGATAAATAACATGTATTGTGATATGGGCACATTCCACCAAATATGGTTAATAAGTGCGGTTTGCACATGTTTTATTATAACAAACAAAAGGCAGACATTGCAATTGCACATGCAGTTGTTCAATTATTTCTTGTGCTACTATTTTATATCAGGTCAACACTGAAGTATGAGGAAATTTTTACAGTAGAATAGGCCTGCACAAAACATGCGCGATATATCGACTTCTCCAAGCACGGAAAATAAAACAACCATGGGTCCACTTGCGGGTGAAGGGACTGAACACCATAAAGCACCCAAATTAAAAAGCAAAAATACAAAAGACAACTGTAATTGTCGACGCAGGACCCCAACGAGAAAGCATGAATAGCCCCAACTGCAACACCATGGCCCCAAACTCGTAAATTTGAGCCAAACAACAACAACCAACAACCAACAACCAACGAACCAATGAACCAATGAACAAGAAACAACCACCAAGACAATAAACAACATATGTACCTCCAACGATTACCAAACTGCAACTGAAGCACAAAAGGAATAAAAAACATATGACAAACATGCCAGTAGAAATAAGAAAACATTTTTACTTGCAAACTGCAAACACAGAACAACAAAGAAGGAATAGAAAATGAAATTATGGCATGGAAACTTACTCTGAAATGATGAAAGGAAGAAGCAGAAATCGAATTGTGAACCATACAACAACAAACAACAGTTGAAAAATGAGCGAATAAGAAGCACCCACCGAACCAGTGACAATGTATGTAGCTTCAATGATGACGAAATTGGATTCGAAGCCTAGAAGAAGTATGAAACATACAATGCCTATTCAACTAGCGGTGGACAACAATATTGTCCAAATTTGCTGCAACATTGTATGGAAAATTTCGAGGAAACATGTGCTCCGAGAAGCCTATTTAGATAAACATTTAAGGCTGTAAGGTAAAACGTTTAAGTTGTCAGGCCTATTTCAGGACCTCGAGCCATGTAAACATTTAAGCTGTCAGGCCTATTCAAGCACCTCAAAAAAAGTGTCAATGATCTAAACCTTCGGTATGTAAACATTTCATAAATAATAATAATATGGGTTTTTATCATAATAAACAAGTACAGAAAAAATGTTTTTAGTTTTGTGCTTCAAACAATAGAAATTATGCAAATATTTGTAGCCAAAGAAATAAGTAATATAAAGTGAACAAATTATCGATCACTATAAACTTTGGATATCTAAACATTTTAGTATGAATAGTACAAATAAAGGAAAGTACCATACATGATAAAACTTTGGATATGGAAACATATAATTCATTGCAAATAGAGAACCTGGAAATAAGAACTCAAATCTATCATCCAATCACATCATGACATATATGTGTTTTTTTATTATATAAAAAACAATTATTTTAGTTTTGTAGGACGAACATTAGAAATCATGCAAAAATTTGTAGTCAAACAACAAAAAAATGTAAAGTCAACGAATTATTGATCGCTATAGTCCCTCTATGCCTTCGGTAGGGACTAATAACTAAAATTTCCACTTCCATTCATTCACTAAGTAAAATGAAAATTCTATTGGAAACTTATAATGACTACAAAATGGCACTTTCAACCCCACATTTAGCTAGTTTTTAAAACTTCAAAGAAAAAACAAATTAGAACACTTAAAGCACGGGATTATAGGAGACAAGTTTATTAAGGAGTAAGAATGATTACCTGAAGGCTCACAAAGTAAACTCCATTCTATTCATAACACAATATCTATTTCTCACCATGTTGAGTTTCTCTTCACAACTCTCATAATAATAATTTCTAATAACGTAATAGTTTGTACCATGTTGAGTTTATCTTCACAACTCTCATTCTATGAGAGTAATAAGACTTTATAATAAAATAATAGTTCAAATACATGCTATGTTTTCACATTATTCTAGAGTCTAAGTTTAATTCTCGTGTAATCTAAAATTTTGATTACTAACATTAAGGATTTTATTTTCCACACCAAGTGGTAAACACAATTCTCATACATATACATGTCCATATTTACAAGTTCTATACATCCCATATGTTCTCATTATTGGGATAATATTTATAACTTAAAGAAAACTAGAATCCCAGAATAGAAGTAAATCAATTAGATCATGCATGCAAGCATAAACAAAGACATGGTTTTGTAGAAAGAAACCTGAAGGTAAACATCAACTCAACATAACTGTTACAGGTCTAAATCTAAACATCAACTCAACAAAATTGTTACAGACATGTTTTAGAAAATTTAACAGTGACAAAAACGAACAAGGGTATTGTGCTATAATTGCATCATTTAAACTTATCACAAACACTTTAAAAATCCATCATTGAGAGAGAACCCTTAGAAAAATATCATTGGCCTGATTTGTACACAAAAGTATTTAATTATATTTCACCAATAGTATTTCAATATATTTCAACGATAGTAGGTTCTAATAAAGTAGGCCTCAAACTTTGAGCAAAAGTTTTCAAAATTTGAAAAAAAGTGCTCAAAATTACAATAGAAATGCCACAAACTTGCAATAATATGTCAATATCTCATGAGAAAAATGTAGTTAGATATGTCTAGAACACAAAGTTTGAAATAATAACCTAAAATCATAGCACTGATGCTATGAACTTGTATAAACAACACACATGTAAATCCTTTACCATCCATGTAATTAATAATACATGTATTCCACATTCCAACAATAAAAAAAGAACATTAGAACATAAACATAGTTGAAATTCAAATATTAAAGGACAACAAAAATTGCATGTATTTACGAAATTTATACAAAGTAGAAAAAACATATAATTTGATAATTCTCACATGTCAAAAAGTCTTATTTCTTTTTCATTTTTCCAAATATCATAAGCACCCTGCTACTCCATCTCTGAAATGTGAGGACCTATTAATGATATATGCATTAATGCATCAAGTGTGTTAATTGAGAGTCTTGTTCTCCTTATATCTTTGATCATATTTTTTTTGAAAAATCTTGTTTCACATGCAACGGTGCTTTCTGGTATAAGAAGTACATCTTGCCATAATTTTAACATATTTGGATACCTAGAATTCCAATATTTTTTTTGAGAAAATGCTTTCCATGCATCTTTCATTGAGAATATTTCTCCATTTGAAAGGACCACATCAATGAGTTAATATAGGTCTCTTTTACAAGCTGTAATATCAAAACATCGTATATTTTCACCTTCAATATATGTTTTATGTTGCAAATGGGAAAAAAGTCTTTCAAACCAATTATTTGCATTATTTTCTCTCACATAAAGATCAGATGGATAATGGGAAGGACTAAACAACCTTGCTGCATTAAAGAGACGAAGATCTGGAAATCTTAAATTGAATCTCTCAACCAATGTTTGTACATAATTTCTCATAAGTTATATGCAACTCTCGAAGGAGCCATCAATGCAAGTTTCCATTGGTTGTGTCATTTGACCATCATGGATTGGAATATACAACAAATAATTTCTATGGATAGTCCATTCTTTGTCAACGCTTTCAATGAAACCGTCTCTAGAGTCTTTCAAGAATTTAATAAGATGTATTGTACCTTCTGCAAAAGAATCTGGTCTACAGAAACATCTTTTAAGAGTATTTAATGTATGGTGAATAGCTATTCCAAGAGACGTGACATCCACATTATCTTGTTGGAGTTTTTTGTTTAAATTATTCAACTCCATCAAAACATCATCCAACATATTAAAAAAAAAATGAAGTGAAAAAATCCATGTCTTCTGATACCATAAATTCTTTCTTTCTTTTTTCCACAAACTCAAAATAGCAGGAATCAATGTAACAAGCCTTTCAACCACATGAACCCTAGATAGCCATCTAATCCCATGGATTTGAATAACTTGCAGGGATTCTAATTCCATTATCTCTAGTAAATCAATGAGTTCATTATTTCTCTTTGCCTAATTTCAAACCTATGAGTATATTTTATTTTCTATTTTCTCAGCATACAAAAATTTGTGTATCTTCTTTGAAGCATCTGGCGATGCAAGTGTTTCACGGTGTGCAATACAATGAGTACCAATAACATTTGGTAGATCATTCTTTAGAAATGTGACAAATCCATTTTCGCATCCAACCACAAATGAAGCACCACCAGTGAAAACTGTTATGAACTTCTCATTTTTCAATTGTCTTGTTTCCTTAAGATTAATGACGATATCATATATAGTATTTCCTTTTCCAGTGGGAAAACTAATCATTTTCATAAATTATGATATTGTAGGGCCCAAACCTTTTAAGTCAAGATATGTAGAATACATGACAAGGTGTTGTTACAAACCATTGTCTATAGTTTCATCTAACATTATAGAGAAAAATGTATTTTCTAACATCTTTATAACTTGTACCTCTTCAACGTAATCTGATATAGAGTAAATAAACTGAATGACATCTTTTCTATTTATATAGGAAGAATAATCCATTTGAGAAGGCATATTAGGCGTTTGTAAATGCATTTGAAGATGACATAGATATTCATAAGTAGCAATTGCAATATCCTTCTGTGGAATAAAATATGCTAACTTCATGGTGGTTATCACTCTTTCCTTATTGTTCTCATTTATAGTCACTATGTGTTCTCGAATGGGATTTTCCAACCTTTCAGTTTCAAATATTTTTTTTGAACCGATGTTTGATGATTAGAATATTTCGAATGAGTTATCACAACATAATATTGAATGGTATTACATCCATTTCCAACACCCCATGGATCTTGAGTCTTATATTTCTCACAAAGTCTACACTTCATACGAGTCTTTCCATCTTCAACATTGATATGATACACCGAAGGATGTTTTATCTTCCACTCTTCTTGAAATTCACGTTTCCAAGAGACCTTCCTTCTCCTCGAACTACTATATCTACCTTCTTGTCCTTCTGTGTCATGGCCAAGAATTTCTAAATCATCTACACGATATTCCTCCATATATTCATTAGGTTCATCATTCAAATCAAGTATATATGAAATTTCTTCAACATTGAAAGTTTTTGATATTGTAGAATATCCATAAAACTTTTCCATAGTTGATTCACCCTTCTTTTTTGGAGGCACTTCTATTTAAATAATTTACCTATACAAAACAAAAATCACAATAAAAGGATCATTTTTGAAACTTTAAAAACGACTCATGTTTCAAACTAAAAAAATCACAACATAGGCATATTAAAAATATTATTCATAAATCACTTTTATAAAATAAAAAAAGTATAATGAAAAAGTAAAATACATTTTGCATTAATTAACTAATTGATAATAAAATATTTTATAAAACAATAATGTCAAAAACCAAAACCAATAAATTAATTCTAAATTCAAACTCGTATGTATGGGATCATTATCAATATTTAATACAATACAGATTTCCCAAATCTATAAAGGTTTCACAATTAATTAATCCATCAATTAAATACCTATACATTCCATTTGGAAATCATAAAGCAAGGAATTGTGTTTTCCAATTTCTAAAACACAAACTAACTTTTATATCCATAACAAAATTTAAAAGTGAACAAGAAATCTTTCGAATGAAAAGCTTCAATACAAAACATTAAAGGAATCCACAAGCGAATAAAAATATAGAAAAATCCATTTAACATAAAATAAAAATAAAAAAATGAGTAGTAAATTTAAAAAATTGAATAGTAAATTATTGAAAAATAAATTTTAAATGACATAGAAATTTTACATACTAATTAAACTTTTAAGCAAATTATTGAGGAAAATATTCAATACAAGAAAACGATTTACAATGAAGTTTTCTATGCCAAGTTTTCAATGAACTTACTAGACAATAATGCATAATTATGAAAATAAAATATAAATTATATAATAATATATCCAAAATACAAATGGTAATTCGAAACTTAAAAAATAATATATACATGGTATTAAAATATTTTTTAATTATAAAAATGTAATAAATAATTTTCAATTATAAAAATGCCATGGATATATTTCTTTGATACGAAGATGGGAAAGGAATCTAAAGCTCCCACCTACTAGCCAAACAAGATAGGCTACATTGGATGGATGGGGTATTGGGACAAGCATGCCAGTAAAATAAAGTCTAGGTGGTTGGCTGGAAATAACAACAATGTATCGGATTCAAAATACAAATAATAAATCCAAACGTTGTTGAATGAATCATGAATCGTTGATACTTCGAAAGAAATTAATCCAACCACTTATGATAAGAGCTTCTAAAGTTATTATATACATCGATTGAATCGTGAATAGTTGATTCTCCCAAATAAAATAATCCAATCAGTTATGATAAGATTGTTTTAAGTTATTCTACATCAATATAATCCAACAATTTATAATAAAACATTCTACAGTTGTGAATCCTGGGTTGTTCCAAATAAATTAAATCAACTAATTATGATAAAAGGTTCTACATCTCTCATAGGTTGAATAAATAGTTGATTATTCCAAATAAATTAATCCAATCTAAGTCTAAGTTCGAACCAAGATCTAAGTCTCAACACATTGAGTAGGAATTTCCTCCTTGGAAAACATAATCTTAAATTAAATGCAAAATTGAATAGAATAAAAAATTAAATACAAAGCTTCACTAATTCAATATTCATAAATGCTCTCTTCTTTCATGCCCGGAATCAAGAAGGGATGGCTCCACCATTGATATGGAGGGTTGAAGTCAATTGCAGGGTTGAAGTCAATTGCACAGATTCCACAAAAGGGCTAGCGGCTAGCCGCTTTGGTAGATTTCTTATATACAAAATTTTATTTTATATTAATTATAAGTGTTTCTCTTGTGATATATAGTGTGAGAAAAAATTAACAACACCTATGAATATATGTTCATGACTCACCAATATCATCATCCTAGTTCAACATATATTCCACCAATATAATTTTCCAAATGGTCACCAATATCAAAGTTAAAAATTTTATCCGCCAACACAATGTCTAGTTTTATTACTCGAAAATAAAGTTGTCTAATACGATACGAATTCAGTTTGAAGTTTTTGAGAGTCCTACAAATCCTTGCTTACCAATAGGATACTTCAAATCTCATAGCTAAATTCATTATGGATAATTCAAATCTAATAGCTAAATTCACTATGCATTTGAAAATTCAAAATGCTCAATCTCTGTGAACATATCCAAAATGGATGAGTTAACCACACTTGATAGCATAGAGAGTTATGTGAAGGAATGCATTTGTCACTGCAAAACTTCTTATGAATACTGCAAAACTTATAGTTCTAACTTTTGGCATGTCATTGTATTAGGGAATTATGATGGGCACTAGGCATCCACAGCAGCAGGGTGTATGGGATAGAATAGTTTATCGAATTTTATGACTATGCAAGGTTTCATCTTGATTCAAGATTTGTATAGGGTGAAATAATATTTGTGAAATTTTGTCCAAGGAGTATTTTAAACATATTAGATTTAAAATTATTATGGTTATTTTTTCCTTTAAAGTTTTTATCTAAAATTTGGTTAAAAAATATTAAAATTATAAATTTTGAGTAAAAATTATTAAAATTATAGTTTACTTGTTTATATATAATTTGGTTAAAAACTATTAAAATTATAAATTTTGATTAAAAGTTATTAAAATTATAAATTTTAATTTTTATTGTTAATATTACAAAATTCAAATATAATAAGAGTTTTTAGGACATTGAATTAATTCTGCAATTAAAAATTACAAATCCTATAACAAAAATTACAATTTCAACTATTTCTTATAATCAAATTCCATTTTAATAAATCTTTTATAACTAAATTCTTATGAAATAAAAAAAAAAAAAAGAACATTTAGACTTGTACTTTCATTTAATTCGATCCAAATCATTAAAATCAAATATTGAAACTAAGTGTTCTAATTTTATCTCGTATCAAAAAACATCTTTGTTCTAATTTTATCCCGGTATCAAAAGCATCTTTATTCTCAGGTTTACTTTAATTCGATCCAAATAATTAAAATCGAATATTGAAACTAAGAGTTCTAATTTTATCCCTTATCCTGGTATCAAAAACATCTTTATTCTCAGGTCTCAGATGACAATTGACCAGTTTAGAGCACCTTGTTTCTCTCTACGAAACTAAAAGCACTTAGATCGTTTACTAGTGATTAATGTGAAATTGGTATCACTTAGTGATTCTCCACAAAGATTTTGTAAAAACAATTGCGACACGAGGACTCTAGAGTTTGGATTACAACGTAGGGATAACCTTCACAAAGTCAAGCTACGGGTCATCCATATATGTAAATTACATATTAGAATATTATGATGACCTAATACAATGACATCCTAATACACAAGGATGGTACAAAATTATTTCTTTCTATATGCTCAAGAAAAATGTGAATATTAAAATTTACACTATTTTACAAGTTTGAACTGATTATTATGGGAAAGTAGGTTAACTGCCATACAGATGTTGACAAAATTAGTATTTATGCTACATCACATGGAAAACATGTATATAGGATAGAACATCGTGGTTGTAATAGTCACAAGCAAGGAATCGAAGTGGGTAGAGGAACAAGGTGATGAGGAGACTAAAGCAAATCAATGGTCATGCTAAGAAAAATGTTCCGCGAAAGATTTCCTAGAACAGAGAAAATTCTAATTCCAAAAAGGTGGAGTCACTGGTGGGAGGAAGATTATCTAGTTTTGATGGAGAATAAGAATTTCCAGGCCAGAACAGAGAGCCAACAATGAAAATGCACACAACAACATACCCATTCAAAGGCTCAAATAAAAATAAACTATCATTCTTAAATTCATCAAATAAAGCATTTGGAAAGGAAATTTGCAAAAACAGAGCATTTGGAAAGAACATTTTCAAAGAAAAGAGCTTAGAGGGCCTTACTTGTCATCCTCCTAGTGCCTTCAACCTTTTAATGGACACAGTGACAACTACAAGTATCTCAATCCTCATGCATCAATCCAATGACCGCTCATCTCACCGCGCCACCCAATTTTATTAATGCTGGGCTTAATGGAAATGGTAGCGAACAAACATGCTTTTTCTGTTACGAGTTATCCAGATGCCAAGGAGAAATGAAACCAAAACGCAGTGAACAAATGTGGTTTCCCTTAGCCATGTCACTAGTTATCTAGACTCTAGAGGCAAGGGTTTCTAAACGAAAACGAAGCTACAAGGGTTTGAACTTTCGAATTTGGTAATGGTTATGGGTCCATACTCCAAAGATAGTGGTTGGAAGGGTTGGAATTTGGATTCCTCTTTACGTTTCAATATTTTTTTTTTATGTTTTAGGGATCTCTATTTCTCGTCAAAGAACGTCATGTCTAAATTTGTTCCCTTCAACAATGAATTTTTTAGAAGAAATTAACCCTTGAATAAAGAAGTTTTGATTAAAAAATAAAACTTCAATAATTGAAGTTATATTAAAAAATTTAACCTTCAATTTAACATAATGAAATGGCGTGGGTGTGCTCAACTTAAACTTGATACTTCATCTTTGGAGGTGATAGGCTCTAGATCAGTTTGGATTGTACTTATTCAATTCCTCATTAGATTATTAATACTTCATTAATTCTCTATCTTCCATGTTTCGAGACTTTGAATCGATATACAAAGATAAAATGAGATAAGAAGACTATATCACAAATGGATGATTAAAAAAATACAAGTATCATGACAATACACGATCACACCTTTAACTCTAAAATGAAATTCCTTGCACTGATTTGAAAATATATCACTCCCATAATAGAACTCATTTTTCAGTGGCTTTATTTGAATCAGATTATGAAAACCAAACAAAATAACTAAAATGGTCACTTACATTCATTCACTAAGTAAAATGAAAATTCAATTGGAAACTTATAATGACTACGAAATGGCACTTTCAACACCACATTTAGCTAGTTTTTAGAAATTCAAAGAAAAAACAAATTATAAAACTTAAAGCATGGGATTAGAGGAGACAAATTTATTAAGGATTAAGAATGATTACTTAAAGGGTCACAAAGTAAAATCCATGCTAATCATAACACAGTATCTACTTTTCACTATGTTGAGTTTCTCTTCACCACTCTCATAATAATAATTTCTAATAAAGTAATAGTTTGTACCGTGTTGCGTTTATCCTCACAACTCTCATTCTATGAGAGTAATAAGACTTTATAATAAAATAATAGTTCAAATACACACTATGTTGTCACATTATTTTAGATTCTAAGTTTAATTCTCGTGTAATCTAAAATTTTTATTACTAACATTAACGATTTTTTTTCCCACACCAAGTGGTAAATAAAATTGTCATACACATATATGTCCATATTTACAAGTTCTATACATGCCATATGTGCTCATTATTAGGATACTATTTATAACTTAAAGAAAACTAGAATCCCAGAATAGAAGTAAATCAATTAGATCATGCATGCAAACATAAACAAAGACATGGTTTTGCAGAAACAAACCTGAAGGTAAACATCAACTCAGCATAATTGTTATAGGTCTGAAGATAAACATCAACTCAACATAATTGTTACAGGCATGTTTTAGGAAATTTAACAGTGACAAAAAAGAACAAGGGTATTGTGCTATAATTGCATCATTTAAACTTATTTTAAACACTTTAAAAAACCAAGAATGAGAGATAACCCTTATAAAAACATCATTGGATTGATTTGTACATAAAAGTATTTATTGATATTTCACCAATAGTATTTCATTATATTTCACCAACAATAGGCTCTAATAAAGTAGGCCTCAAAATTTGACAATTGTTTTTCAGAATTTGAAAAAAGTACTCAAAATTACAACATAAATGCCACAAACTTGCAATAATATGTCAATATCTCAGGAGAAAAATGTAGTTAGATATGTCAAGAAAACATAGTTTTAAATAAGAACCTAAAATCATAGCAGAGATGCTATGAACTTGTAGAAACAACACACATGTAAATCCTTTACCATCCATGTAGTTAATAATATCTGTATTCAACATTCCAACAATACACAAAGAACATTATAACATAAACATAGCTGAACTTGAAATATTAAAGGACAACAAAAATTTCATGTATTTATGAAATTTATACAAAGTAGAAAAAACATATAATTTGATAATTCTCACATGTCAAAAAGTCTCCTTTCTTTTGCATTTTGCGAAATATCATAAACACACTAGCACTCCATCTCTGAAATGTGAGGAACTATTAATTATATACACATTAATTCATCAAGTGTGTTAATTGAGAGTCTTTTTCTCCTTATATCTTTCATCATATTTTGTTTGGAAAATCCTCTTTAACATGCAATGGTGCTTGTTGGTATGACAAGTACAACTTTCCATAATTTTAACATATTTGGATACCTAGAATGCAAATCTTTTGTTTGAAAAAATACTTTCCATGCATCTTTCATTGAGAATCTTTCTCCATTTAAATGAACCACATCAATGAATTCATATATCTCTCTTTTACAAGTTGTAATATCAAAACATGGTATATTTTCACCTTCAATTTATGCTTTATGTTGCAAATGGAAAAAAAAAGAAAAATTCAAGCCAATTCTTTGCATTATTTTATATCACATAAAGCTCTGATGGATAATGGCAAGGACTAAACAACCTTGCTTCATTAAAGAGATGAAGATCTAGAAATCTTGAATTGAATCTCTCAACCAATGCTTGGACATAATTTCTTGTAAGTTGCATGCAACTCTCGAGGGAACCATCAATGCAAGTTTCCATTTGTTGTGTCATTTGATCATCATGGATTGTAATATACAAAAAAACATGTCTATGGATAGTCCCTTATTTTTCAACACTTTCAATGAAACTGTCTTTAGAGTCTTTCAAGAATTTAGTAAGATGTACTGCACCTTCTGCAAAAGAATCTGGTCTACAGAAACATCTTTTAAGAGTATTTAATGTATGGTCAATATATATTCCAAGAGACGTGACATCCACATTATCTTGTAGGAATTTTTTGTTTAAATTATTCAACTCCATCACAACATCAACCAACATATTAAAACAAAATTGAACTGAAAAAATCCTTGTCTTATGATACCATGAGTTTTTCTTTCTTTCTTCCACAAGCTCAAAATAACAGACATCAATGTAACAATCCTTTCAACCACTTGACCCCTGGATAGCCATCTAATCCCGTGGATTTGAAGAACTTGCAGGGATTATAATTATATTATCTCTAGTAAAGCAATGAGTTCATTATTTCTCTCTGCCAAATTTCCAACCCATGAGTATATTTTATTTTCTATTTTCTCGACATACAAAAATTTGGGTATCTTCTTTGAAGCATCTGAACCTGCAATTGCTTCACGGTGAGAAATACAATGAGTACCAATATGATTTGGTAGATCATTCTTTAGTAATGTGACAAGTCCATTTTCACATCAAACCATAGATGAAGCACCATCAATGGAAATGGCTATGAACTTCTTATTTTTAAATTGTCTTGTTTCCTTTAGATAAATTACGGTATCATATATAGTCTTTGCTTTTCTGTCCGGAACACTAATCATTTTCATAAATTGTGAGATTGGAGGGCCCAAACCTTTTAAGTCAAGATATGTAGAATACATGACAAGGTTCTTTTCCAAACCATTGTCTATACTTTCATCTAACATTATAGAGAAAAATGGGCATTCTAACATCCTTCTAACTTGTACCTCTTCAAGGTAATCTGATATAGAGTGAATAAATTCAGTGACATCTTTTCTATTTATGTAGGAAGAATACTCCACTTGAGAAGTCATATTAGGTGTTTGTAAATGCATTTGAATATGACATAGATCTTCATAAGTAGCAATTGCAATATCCTTATGTGCAATAAAATATGCTAACTTCATGGTGGTTATCACTCTTTCGTTATTTCTCTCATTTATAGTCACCATGTGTTCTGGAATGTGCTTTGCCAACATTTCAGTTTCAAATATTTTTTTTTGAACCGATGTTTGATGATTAGAATATTTTGAATGAGTTATCACAACATCATATTGAATGGGATTACATCCATTTCCAACACTCCATGGACCTTGAGCCTTATATTTCTCACAAAGTCTACACTTCATATGAGTCTTTCCATCTTCAACATTGATACTATACACCTAAGGATGTTTTGTCTTCCACTCTTCTCGAAATTCACGTTTTGAGGAGACCTTCCTTCTCCTTAGACTACTAGATCTACCTTCTTGTCCTTTTGTGTCATGGCCAAGAATTTCTAAATCATCTATAAGCTCTTTCTCCATATCTTCATTAGGTACATCATTCAAATCAGGTATATATGAAATTTATTCAACATTGGAAGTTTTTGATATTATAGAATATCCATAAAAAATTTCCATAATTGATTGACCCTTCTTTTTTGGAGGTATTTCTATTTAAGTATTTTACCTATACAAAAAAAAACCACAACATAGGCGTATTAAAAATATTATCCATAAATCACTTTTATAAAATAAAAAAAAGTATAATGAAAAAATAAAATAGATTTTTCATTAATTAATTAATTGATAATAAAATATTTTATAAGACAATAATGTCAAAAACCAAAGCCAATGAATTCAATCTAAGTTCAAACTCTTCTCTATTTATGGGGTCATTATAAATGTTGAATACAATATAGAATTCCCAAATTTATAAAGACTTCATAAGTAATTAATTCAGCAATTAAATACCTATACATTCCATTTGAAAATTATAAAACAAAGAATTGTGTTTTCCAACTTCTAAAACACAAAACAACTTTTATATCCATCACAAAATTTAAAAGTGTACAACAAATATTTCGATTAAAAAACTTCAATAGAAAACATTAAGGGAATCCACAAATGAATAAAAAAATAGAAAAATCCATTTAACATTAAAAAAAAAATGAGTAATAAATTATAAAAAATTCAATATTAGAAAAATATTCAATACAAGAAAATATTTACAATGAATTTTTCTATGCCGAAGTTTTCAATGACTTTACAAGACACTAATGCATAATTATGAAAACAAAATATAAATTATATAATAATATATACAAAATACAAATAGTAAATCCAAACTTAAGAAATAATATATATATAGTACTAAAATTAATTTTAATTATAAAAATTAAATTATTTTTAATTATAAAAATTTCATATAACAATATTAAAATATTTTTTAATTATAAAAATGTCATAAATAATTTTTAATTATAAAAATGTCATGAAAAGATTTCTTTGATACGATGACGGGAAAGGAATCTAAAGCCCCAACCTGCTAGCCAAACAAGATAAGCTACATGGGATGGATAGGGTATTAGGACAAGCATGCGAGTAAAATAAAGGCTAGAATTTCTTATACTTACAAGTAAATTAATCCAACCACTTATGATAAAAGCTTCAAAAGTTATTATACATCGATTGAATTGTGGATAGTTAATTCTCCCATATAAATTAATCGAATCAATTATGATAAGATCTTCTTAAACTATTCTACATTAATTTTACCCTACCATTTATAATAAGAAATTCTACAGTTGTCATAAATAAATGAAATCGTGGGTTGTTCCAAATAAATTAATCCAACTAATTATGCTAAGAGGTTCTATATTTGTGCAATGTCTATGAGGAATCTATCCCTCATTTATTAACTCACGTGATTATGTTTTCTTAGTTTGGAGAGAATTTGAAGAGATGTAAGGTTTAAGGAATTTGTGGAGGGGCTTTTCAGTGGAAAATTATTAAAAAAATGGTGTGAAAATCCTATTTCTAAGTCACATAAAGCCATGCCATTGATTTTGGCACGGGGAATATAGTTTGATAGGGACTCATCTTTGTTTGAGGATAATATCACTCCCCCTTTCAGTGTACAATTCAAAGGTAGTGGTGGATGAAATTATAGACAATTTTGGGAGATGGGGATGGAGCTTCATAGGGTAACCTTCCTCTTGGGGATTGATGGAATTTGGAATTTTATATTTATATGATAATCATTATTTTAAATGAATAATTGATTATTTCAAATAAATTAATCCAATCTAACTCCAAGTTCGAACCAAGATTTAAGGCTCAACACATTGAGTAGGAATTTCCTCTTTAGAAAACATAAAAAAAAACATAATCTTAAATTAAATTAAATGCAACACTAAATTAAATGCAACACTAAATAGAATAAAAAATTGGATACAAAACTTCACTAATTCAATATTCATAAATGCTTTGTCCTTTCATGCTCGAAATCAAGAAGGGATGGCTCCACCATCGAGATGGAGGTTGAATTCAATTGCACATATTCGACAAAAGTGCTAGCGGTTAGCCGCTTTGGTGGATTTATTATATACAAAATTTTATTTTATATTAATTATAAGTGTTTCTTTTGTGATATATAGCGTGATAAAAAATTAACAACACCTATCAATATATGGTCATGACTCACAAATATCATCGTCATAGTTAAACATATATTCCACCAATATAATTTTTCAAAAATAGTCACCAATATTAGAGTTCAAAATTTTATCCATCAACACAAGTCTAGTTTTATTACTAGAAAATAAAGTTGTCTAATACGAATTCAGTTTGAAGTTTTTGATAATTCAAATCTAATAGCTAAATTCACTATGGATAATTCAAATCTAGTAACTAAATTTTCTATGTATTTGAAAATTCAAAATGATCAATCTTCGTGAACATATCCAAAATGGATGAGTTAACCACACTTGATAGCATAGATAATTATATGAAGGAATGCATTTGTCACCGCAAAACTTCTTATGAATATTTCAAAACTTATAGTTCTAACTTTTGTCATGTCATTTTATTAGGGAATCATGACGGGCACTGGGCATCCAAGGAGGCAGGGTGTATGGGACATATTAGTTTATCAAATTTCAAGACTACACAAGGTTTCATCTTGATTGAAGATTTGTATAGGGTGAAATAATATCACGTGAAATTTTGTTCAAGGAATATTTTAAACATGTTAGATTTAAAATTATTATGGTTATTTTTTCCTTCAAAGTTTTTATCTAAAATTTGTTTAAAAATATTAAAATTATAAATTTTGGGTAAAAATTATTAAAATGATAGTTTACATGTTTATCTATAATTTGGTTAAAAACTATTAAAATTATAAATTTTGATTAAAAGTTATAAAAATTATAAATTTTCATTGTTTTTGTTGATATTACAAAATTCAAATATAATAAGAGTTGTTAGGAAATTGAATTCATTTTGCAATTAAAAATACAAATCCTATAACAAAAAATTACATTTTCAACTATTTTTTATAATCAAATTTCATTTTAATAAATCTTTTATAACTAAATTATTATGTAATTAAAAAACAAAAACAAATAATAGAACACTTAGACGTGTACTTTTGTTTAATTCGATCCAGATCATTAAAATCAAATATTGAAACTAAGTGTTCTAATTTTATCGAGTATCAGAAAACATCTTTGTTCTAATTTTATCCAAGTATCAAAAACATCTTTATTCTCAGGTTTACTTTAATTCGATCCAAATCGTTAAAATCGAATATTGAAACTAAGCGTTTTACTTTTATCCCGTACCAAAAACATCTTTGTTCTAATTTTATCCTGTATCAAAAACATCTTTATTCTCAGGTCTCATATGGCAATTGATCGGCTTAGAGCACCTTGTTTCTCTCTACGGAACTAAAATCACTTAGCTCGTTTACTAGGCATTAATGTGAAATTGGTATCACTTAGTGATTCTCCACCAAGATTTTGTAAAAGAAATTGCGACACGAGGACTCTAGAGTTTGGATTACAACGTAGGTATAACCTTCACAAAGTCAAGCTATGGGTCATCCATATATGTAAATTATAGATTAGAATATTATGATGACCTAATACAGTGACATCCTAGTACGCAAGGATGGTACAAAATTATTTCTTTCTTTATGCTCAAGAAAGATGTGAATATTAAAATTTAAACTATTTGACAAGTTTGAAGTGTGTATTATGGGGAAATAGGTTAAATGTTTCCATACAGAAAATGTGTATGCGTTCACAACATAAGGATATTATAATAATGTTTACATAATTAGTATTTATGCTGCAACACATGGAAAACATGTATACAGTATAGAACATCGTGGTTGTAATAATCACAAGTGAGGAATCAAAGTGGGTAGAGGAAAAGGGTGACAAGGAGACTAAAGCAAAGAAATGCTCATGCTAAGAAAAATGTTCCACGATGGATTTACTAAAATAGAGAAAATTCTAGTTCCAAAATGGTGGAGCCATCGGTCGGAGGAAGATTATCCAGTTTTGATGGAGAATAAGAATTTCCAGGCTAGAATGGAGAGCCAACAACGAAAATGAACACAACAACATATTAATTCAAAGGCACAAAGAAAAATAAACTAGCATTATGAAATTCATCAAACAAAGCATTTGGAAAGGAAATTTGTAAAAACAGAGAATTTGGAAAGAATATTTGCATAGAAAAGAGCTTAGAGGGTCTTACCTGTCATCCTCCTAGTCCCTTCATCCTTCCAATGGACACAGTGACAACTACAATTATCTGAATCCTCGTGCATCATTCGAATGAGTGCTCATATCGATGCGCTACCCAATTTTATTATCGCCGGGCTAAAGGAAACAGTAGCTAACAAACATGTTTTTTCTGTTACGAGTTATCTAGGCGCCAAGAAGAAATGAAACCAAAACACAACGAACAAACATGGTTTCCCTCATCCCTATCACTAGTTATCCAGATTCCAGAGGCAAGGTTTTCTAATCCAAAACAAAGATGCAAGGGTTTCAACTTTCGAATTGGGTAATGGTTATGGTTCCATACTCCAAAGATGGTGGTGGGTAAATATTTACTCCTGCATTAACCCCCACCAACTTGTAAACGATACTCGAGATTTGGAAATATACGTGTTACTCATTCCAACACTAAAGAGATAATGACGTCTTATCAAATTTATTCTCGTCATAAACATGGAGAACATGTATTAATGACGTCTTATCAGATTAATGACACGTCATAAACATGTCCTTTCCACTTGGATGCCCATTTTAGGAGACCGTAACATAAAACTTTTGGTTGTATTTGGCGGGAAAAATGTCCATTTTTCCCATCCAATTCCAACCTTGGTGGTGGGTAAATATTTACTCCATTAACCACCACCAACTTGTAAACGATACTTGAGATTTGGAAATATACGTGTTACTCATTCCAACACTAAAGAGATAATGACGTCTTATCAAATTTATGCCCATCATGAACATGGAGAATATGTATTAATGATGTCTTATCAGATTAATGGAACGTCATAAACACGTCCTTTCCACTTGGCTTCCCATTTTAGGAGATGGTAACATACAAATTTTGGATCTATTTGACGGGAAAAATGCCCTAGGCATTTTGCTTGTCAAATTCCAACCCTGGTTGCAAGTGTGAGCCTCCTCCATCCAGCGAGAGAAGAGACTGCGGCCTCCATTCATCGAAAGAAAAGACTGGCTTGTTATTCGTATGTTATATCATCCCTTAAAGGAAATTGTTGTCCAATTATTGTCGAAGAGAGGGGAGCCATCATCTCGAAATATGGAAAGAATATTGTGAATTGGTTTAAACGTGGCGGTCCGTGTTTCATGTTGGAGAGAATGCCACCTTCGATGTTGTAGAACATTCTGTTAACATCACCAACATTGTTGCTTGAGCACTCACCCGAGCACATAAGGAAAGGAAGATGTCCACATTGTTAGTTGCCTCTCGATCTTTCATAAATACATGGGATTGTTTTATATTAAAACACTTTTTTTATTTATTTATTGGGTAAATGGATGAAATTTTTTGAACTGAACATTTATGTTATTGCATATATCTTAATATGTATCTCCAAAGTCACTCAATATATCTTAATATGTATCTCCAAAGTCACTCGAGAAATTATGAAAGTTTTGAAGAGTTTTTGTGAATGTGGTAACCTAAGAACACTTTCATTGGTTATGTCTATAATGTTTAGAAGAGAGTAACATAACATAAAATCTTGTAGCTCTGGGCAGTGTCCTAAGAACATTGTGATTTGTTATGTCTATAGTATTTAGAACATAGTAATATAACTTAAAAGCTTGTAGTTCTTGACTAATGTTGTGCCCCAAGAACATTTTCATTAGGTTGTGTCTATAGTGTTTGATGATGAATGGAATAGGTCATGTTGTAAGATTGACTTCTAGATACATTCAGTATCTAAACTGATTTCCTAGATAACTCGCGAATATAAAGTGCTATGTTTTTCGACAGATGGAATTATGTTAGTTGAATGGTTAGCAATCAAGTCATTACAAATACAAAATTGATGGTGTCCTAGTCTACAAGAATTCAGAACTGGATAAATATGTTGATGAATATTCAACGAGACAAAAGAGTAAGACATGTATTCATTAAGGGTGTTGGAGATATTAACTCCTACTTCTATTGTGCTTAATATTTAATGTTAATCATCGTAGACTGTATTAGTTATTTTAATCTATATGTGACTTGTGTGGTTAGGATTTTGCTATATCTAGATCATATTTATGTGTGTGGTTGAGCTATTATCTCAATTAAATGAATTATCTCAATTAAATGAATTGTATGGATAAAATTGCCAGTCTATCTTAAGGACAAGATTAATGTATTTATATGTGTCTAGTGTTTCATTAATTTAATCAATAAAATAAATAAAACAGTTTTTTTTGTGAAGATATGACTACTCTCCCAATTTATAAATTTTAGATCCGTGGTTTGATATTGATATAAATATGAGTATTATATAAGATCTCTCATTTGATATTTGTATAAATATGAAGATTGTGTAAGCTTTACAAAATTATGTAAAGATGAGAATCATGTAAATTTTTTAAAGTTATATAAAAGGTTAATAACATTTGTATTTTTAATGTGGATATCATTTATTAGTCCCTAACATGCAAGGATTATAGTAATAAGTGGTAAAACAACTCATTAATTATTTATAGTTATAGTTTTAAAATTTTGAAGTATTAAATTGATTTAGAAAAAAGAAGAAGTGATATTTAGAATTTTGATACTAAACTATTTTTAATTTTTTATTAGGTGAAAAGTTGGATTATAGTAATAAATTTGTGGTCAAACAATTCATTAGTTATTTATAGTTATAGTTTTAAAATTTTGAAGTATTAAAATAATTTAGAAAAATAAAAAGTGATATTTAGAATTTTGATACTAATAAATTTTTGATTAGGTGAAAAGGTTGATGGATTAATAATCCCTAATTGAAGATGACTATTATAAAAAAAAATTAATAAAAGTAAATAAAATTTTAAAAAATAAATGTTATTTATAGGTATGCATTAATATATATTAATGCGTCATGGGTGTGCTGAGAGATTGAATTAAATATGTTTCAAGCATATATGTTATCATTGGCATGAATTAATCTTAAGTTGGATGAAAGTAAATATACTCAATATAGGTACATTGGTTTAGATATTGGAATTAATAATTCATATTTATAACAATGTTGATATGCCAACCAATTATCCAAATAAAATATGATATCCTCGAGTACCTAATGCTAAAGTGGATACTTAATGTCAAAACATTATAATCAACTCATCAATTGGAAGCATCGTGGTCTCGACTTCTAATTACACAAGTTTTGATGGCTATTAAATTTCGTATTGTGCATTTGTACAAATATGAATATGTAACAATAGAAAGTGAGACCTTAAATGAATGTATAAAAGGGGTTACTGTCAATATTTCTAGGCATACCTTTTTCTGCCAGTGCGACCATAAATGGTTGGGGTTGGACATACATTTTGGATGAAAATCATTAAGTTTTAGGAGTTGTACCATAGGAAAGGAAAGGGTAAAAGGAAGGACCAGAGCACATGACAAGGGTACATCTTGTAGTGCAAAAGTAGGAAAGAAGTAGTTCAATGCAAAAGCAGGAAAAGTAGTAGTTCGGTGAAAAAGAAGGGAAAGCAACAAATTGGTGCAAAGGTAGAAAAGATAGATATGACTCATTAGGGTTTTTGGGATAAGTTGTTATTAGGGTTTTAATCCCTATTTATATGTATAAATATATAAAGGGTCAAGGAATATGATGTTCTAGCTGAGAGGATGATGTTAGGTTGTTGATGATTGATGAAGCCGAGAAATTGCATATATGGGCTCACATTGCAGAGAGACTAGGCAGGTTTGGGTAATTACAATATGTTGTATCTTTTGTAAGCTCAATGCGCAAGATTGAGGTGATTATTGCAAAAATACTAATATAGAAGCCAGTCGTTGTGGATGTATCACAATGATTGGGTGAACCATGTTAAAATCTCGTGTCTAATGTGTTTGTTGATGTGATTATTCATGGATGTTATGTTTATGTATGATTATTGTAGATCTGTTAACATATGATTGATGCGCAAAAATAATGAATGATTTAGTGGGTTGGTTATGCCGTAATCTATGTTATATTGTTTCTTCACACCAGGGTTAAGGTATTGAATGGGTCTTAGATGGGTTAATCTTGCACCACTGTAATAGTAAAAGTAATGAATTGTTAGTTAATGGAAGCCATGCATAGGGGTTATTGACTGATAAAAGGACGTTAAATAAGGATAATGTGCACAGTGTGAATAAGTATTTATGATTATGTTGATGACATTTATTAAGAACCAAATATCAATATAGCATAGAAAAACCTCAGAATAAGTACTCAATGCCTTGAAAAAGATATAATTTCATATAATAAGCCTCTTTGAGGGGGAAACCTCCTTTTACCCCACATAAATGTTCAAGTACAAGATTATTCCAATTGAAAATGTCTCCTTGGAATATATAGGAGACTAGGAGGTATAATTACAACTAATGGAATAAAGCCGACATAAATAAAATAACATTACTAATGTAATATGCCCCAATTAAGGGGTAATGAGCCAATATTGGGGCTTAACATGCCCCTCCCCTTGAGAAAAGTGTTGTCTACAAAGCTTGAGTAACTCTGGGTGCTTCTATATAGAAGACTCATCTTCCCAAGTGGAATCTTCAGCCGGTAGTTTCCTCTATTTAATCAGACACTCTAAAACGGATCTATTCCTCAACTAGCGAATTCTTGTGTCAGTGATGACTTCAAGCTCCAATATGATTTTTCCTTCCTCGTCAAGTTCTGGCAATATAGTTTGAACTGGGATCTTGTCGCCTATAACCTTCTTTAATCATGAAACATGGAAAACTGGGTGTACTCGTGAAGATGCAAGAAACTCCAATTTGTATTCCATAGTACCAATCTTTTACAACCCCTTATAAGGGCCATAGTACTTTGGTGATATTTTATTATCCTTATTGGCTTGCTTGAGGGACATCTGTTTGTATGGTTATAGTCTTAAAAACACCCAATCCCCTACTTCAAAACTTCTTTCACTACGATGTTGATATGCTTGTTGTTTCATGTAATTATGTGCCATGGTCAGGTTGTCCTTTAAGATTTGGAGAACTTGTTGTTGATACTCGATGTGATCTTCCACTGCTTGAACCTTAGATTTTTCTTTTAGAGAAGAAGTGATTGAAGGAGGGTGGTATCCATAGAGTGCCATAAATGGTGTCATTTTTGTTGCAGTATGAAAGGAAGTGTTATACCACCATTCTTCCA